>JAULJZ010179303.1:0-73614 GCA_032270985.1 Heliamphora pulchella
TTTGAACTCTCTTTAACCTCACGTTCTGTATATGTTACCTTTAAAAAATTTACAACAAGAACCAATATTGACAAAGTAGAGGCCAACCTCACGATTGGGCGAAAAGGGTGCCTAACACCTTCCCTTTTTGTGCCCTAGCCCCCGGATCCTCTTTTTCTCTGGTGACGCTTTTAAAAGACCCGCAACGTTCTTTTATTTTTCTTGATTTTTCTCAAAAATCAAGTGGCGACTCCATTTTTCTTAAAAAGTGCTTGGATATCTTGGATTTTTTATTTTAAAGTGAAAAGAACATTTTTCTAAAAGTAATAGATATCCGGTGCAACCCCCTCCAACGAAAAGAATCACCGGCAGATGCACAGACAAGTGCGCACTCACATAACTTAGACTCAAACTCGAGACATGCATCATGCAAAATACAAGACTCTAAGGATCAATTTTTAACATCTCTTGCAGCTAAGTCTACGATAAGCCTGGTGTAGTAAGCTGGCACGTCACAGCCCAACATCAGGCAGTCCTAATCAGCTACGCACATCTGAGCCATCTTCTCACTAAATAACGCTCCCATGCCAATGCCGATTAATTTGTCCACCCAGTCCTCCTCTTGAATCTTCTCTTCTTTATTATCTTTTTCCTCTGTATCTGATAAATTGCGGTTGAAAAAAATTTCCAACCCTGGCAACCTCTGATTAGTTTCCTTATCAAACCAGGGGTCTAGGAAACCACCTTACAGAAAATCTTCACCCTCTTTGACGAAGTACCATTCAGTGTTCCCAAATACATGACCTTCTTTCCCTTATGCCCTTTCTTTAACTCCTCCAAATCTGCATCTATTGGCTTATTCCCAAGACTAAAGCGTTGTGAGGTTGGTAGAACTTGGATGGGCTTCAAAATTTCTTACTGCTTGCGACCCAACCCCCTTCTCGAAAAGTAGGACATACGACTCATCATTATAACAGCATTGGGATTGATCTATCTCTTTTCCTCCTTTAATGTCATTTGTATGGCCTAAGCCTCGTCAAATTGGAACCCACTCATGAACACATACCCCTCCCCATGCTGGACTTCCAAGAGGGTTGAACCTTCTTCTATTGGGGGTTGAATACTATCTTTCCCGTGGATAGTTGGCACTGCCCTATTTTTAATCAATTTAAGCTTCTAGTGAATGGTAGATGAAACGGCTTATACATCTGGGTCGTGGAGCCAAGGTCGCCCCAAAAATAGATTGAAAGATGTTGGGACATCCAGCACATGGAATTTCATCGAGGTTTCCAAAGGTCCGACTGACACAGCGAATGATACCAACCCAAGTACATCCCTCTTTGTGTTGTCATAAGCCTTAACTCCTTGATTACTGGGCGTGAAATGATCCGACTTCACTCCCAGACAGATTACAGTTCTGAGTGGGATGACATTCAGTGCTAAACCATTGTCGATAAGCGTCACTAGGACCCACTTCTCTAGACACTTAACGGTGATGTCCAACAGCTTGTTGTGATTTCTCCCTTCTAGTGGTAAATCTTTATCAGAGAGAAATTACCCTAGGCTCTATAGTTGGCAGAATCAACCCGATAAGCTGCTCAGGAGTTGTGTCTATCTAAACATTAGCCTTATTCAGAACCTTCAACACGACTTGTCGGTGCCGGTGTGAAGCCATTAGCAATCCCCAGATGCTGATGTTGGCCTGAGTCCTTTTTACCTGCTTTAGTACTGCGTCGTCTTCTTCTTCTTGCTCCTTCTCCATTCCTTTCTCGCTTACTTGCCCCTTTTCTAATTGAGCCATCTTGAAATGTCTCCCACTCTTAGTCAGATGTTCTGCCCCTTCCTTAGGATCTCATAATCCTAGCATCGTGCTTTTGGTTTGTCTAATCTCGGTAATGTGTGGAGAACCTTGATATTCCCGTTGCTCAACCAGATTGACGCACTCTAATCTTCCTTTCCTTTCTTCCTCGTCTTCCATTTCCCATGTGTTATCGATGTCATCTAACCCGTAGATATCTTCCCCAATGTGATCCACTTATTGATCCCAGGCGGCCAAAAATTCAGTCCACTTATCTCCTTGTGAATTTAGGACCTTTCGGACCAACCAGTAAGACCGCATTTCATCGACAAAAACCTCCACCTTAAAAAGCTGAGGAAGAGCAATGCCATCTGGCACATGACCGATTTCATACGGACGTACTGGGTAGTCTAACGGCCAGTCGTCATCCTTATTGCGCTCTTCTTGGTTGTCGACCTGAATCACAATTTGACATCCCTCCTAAGCATTGTTATTCTACTCTTCCATCATGTCCCTCCCATTTTCAGGCATAATCAGCGAATAAGACAACTGGTCCTCAACAGCTAGAACACATGGGCGTAGTAGATACGCCGAACAGATATACAGGCTAGGATCTTATAACTGCCTCAGATACATACAATTCACCCGGCCTATTTAGCATGATTCGACAATGGACATTTGGTTTCTGAATGACCGAGAGAGGTAGAATGACCTTGTTGTTAATTAAATCTTAGATTTGATGGCAGAGTCATAGGCAGTTGCCAGTTAAATGTCTACAGCTTTGATGAAATGCATGGTACTGAAAATGATTGAATCTTGGCGGTAGGGGGTTTGGTAGTGGCATTGGATACAAAATTTTTATTAGCCCCTTCTTGACAAGTTGATTTAGAGCTATAGACAATGGTATATTGAGGGGAGTGAAAACTCTCCTCAGCATCCGTTGCTGCGGTTGTGGATTATTTTTGGGTGGTGATGCCGAAGATGAGGAATTTGGTTGCTCGGACTGAGGATTCAGAAGGTTAACCTCCGTCGATCGAGAAACAAGGTTGGCAGAAGCGGTGGGTTGACTTTAATTGTTCGCGGTTTTTAACTTGGCTCAGACTTCTCAATATCTCCTGACTAGATCACATCCTCAATCTGGACCCTGGCATTAAATAACTGCTTGAATGTCATGAGCAGTTGTGTTATCAGATAACGCTTCAATGGGGACTGAAGATTCTTGACTACAATCCTCACTTGTTCTTTTTTTGTTGGCCAATTTGTTATTTTGGTCGTGTTTCCTCTCCACCAGGTTAGAAAGTCCACTAATGACTTTCAACCCTCTTACCGGGTGGTTTCGAGTTCTCGGATAGTGATGTCCAGCTGACGTTATAGCTGTATTGACTAACGAAGGCGGTAGCAATGTCTTCCCATGTCCTGATCTTCGTAACATCTAGGGAGAGAAACCATTTCTGTGCTGCTCCAGAGAGTGAGCGGTGAAACAACTGAGCCTTCTGCGGATCATCGATCCCCATGGGAGAGGGTACCGATGTACATCCTCAGATGAATCAGAGGATCTCTAGTTTCGTCAAACTTCTCCATCTTTGGCATCTTAAATATTTTCAGCAGCTTAGCATTTGGGAAAAAGCACAAACCGCCTACATCTAGCATGTATTCTTCCCCTCCCTTAGCTTTCTTCAGTACTTTTTCCATTCTATCGACCTTTTCCACCAGTGTGGATTCCCTAGATTGGGCTTCGTTTTCGTCCTCTAATGTGACTTGACGAGGAACTCGTAATGGTATAACGACCGGCGTCCCTTCTTGTCCCTAATTATCTACCTAGAAATCTTCTCCATTTTCATTTAGATCCTCTTGCTGCTCATTTATGTAAGACTCGGTACAGACCCTAGTTGTAACAACCTGGTTGATAACGACCCGTGTAAAGACGTAGCCCAAACCCTAAGTGTTAGTGACGGATAGTCCACGAGACTATAGAACACCGAAGAAGTTCAGAATCCTAACTCGAACCGAAAACCCTAAAAAGGTCCAAAACACAGGCAACAAAACATTAACACCCGGAGAGTCTTCCAACATTTTAAATGAAGTAAATATCATGAAATAATGAGTTAAAAATCAAAAACCCTCATAAATAGGGTAAATGACCGTTTTGCCCATAATACAGCAAAAAGTCTTAAAAACTCAAATTTTGACACATGGATATATTAAATCAAAGATTTAAGTACGATTAAGTAGGAAAGGACAAAATAACATCAAAAATACCAAAAATACCCCTTAGTGGCCGGCCACCTTGGGAAGTGTTCCAAAAAGTAACTTTTTGCTTTCTTTTTAGCTTTAAATGATGAAAAAGCTATTAAATTAAGCTTTATGATGATCTCATACTTGTTGAACAAGTAATACACATAATAATAGTATTATAGGTCATTAAAAGTAAATAAAATATTATTGAAGTTCATACACAACTAAATAAGTCAAAAAGTCATATATTGCCAAAATAGCTTAATTTAACTTAAAAGACTACATCTATTTAATCAATTGCTATGAAAACTATGATAATACATGGAAATACTATATTTATCATAAACATACTAAAATAATAAGTCTCGGTAAAAAAACACAAAAAAGATACATCAAATTAACGTTTAATGCATTTTCTTGCACAATAGGAGCACGAAAACCAAGGCAAAACCCTTGATTGATGGGGGATCCAATTTTTGTCCCCCAAACTTACCCTAGCTGTATTTTAGCTTTCCCAAATCTGATTTTGTCCCCTCAAAGCTTGAACTAATTAATGAGCCATGTGAAGAAAGAAGAAAAATGACTAAAATGAAATGATTTTTGTCCACTCCATGTTCCCTAGCCTTCTCCTATATAAACAAAGCCAAACAACCTCCTTGTCCCCTTCATATTTCGTCCATATAGAGAGAGAAAACCAGATTTGAGTATCCTTGATGTGTTATACAAGTTTGAGGGAGAAAAAGAAGGAGAAGAAGAACAAAGAGCCAAGGAGAAGTAAGAGGTGTTTTCCTAAAGTTAAGTCCTTCAATCCTACCACCCTTGAGCCCTCTAGATAAGTAATTAAAACCTCTAAACCTTGTATCTAAGATCCCTCAAAATATCCCCCAACACATCCCTTTAAACACTCTAAAAATCAAGAACCAAAATTAAACCGAAAATGCATCGTAGTTGAACATTAGGGGCTGTTATGTTTATGAATGATATGAGATGTTGTTGTGTGTTGTTATCTTTGAGTTTGATGACTTCTAAGTGTTATGGAGCCTTGATATTAAAGTCTAAAACACAAGCACGCAAAGAAATGGAACAAATACTTGACATGACATAAGTAGAAGACTTGAAACCTAAGAGGCTTAATTTTTGAGAACCTTGATGTTTCTGCTCTAAACTTTGGAATGCCATAACTCATTGTAGAAAATTGATGTAAGCATTTTATTTATTTCCAAATTTATATTTTGGTGTTATCTTTCATCCAAAGTTGGTTTCAACTCATTTGCATATGTAGAACTCTAAATATTGTAATTTTACCAGCGTGTGTCATTTTCCGACTAGTCAACACTACTAACTTGGAAACCCTATTTTAAAATGAGATCCGAACTTTGTTCAAAAGATAAAAGTTTTAGATAACATGTATATCTATCTACCCACTAGAAATGAGAACAAAATACTGAGTCTTGATCGGTCCAAACCCCATTGAAAGTCTTTGTTGAGTTTCAGCCCCAAGGAACATTCTGTTACATATTTGTATGTAACTCAAAACCCCTATTTGTAGTGACCTATTCCAAAAGTGGTCTACATGAATATTGTAGATAACATATTGAGGTACTTTCTTCCCAAAAATTAGACCTTAAAGCCTCGGGATGATATCCCAAAACAGTTTCAAACTGTATGTCCAAAATCAGCTTTGCTGAGTTTGGGCGGCTGATAGAACCTACTTTTTAAAATGGCCAAAAAGTCTAACTTGTTACAAACAACTATCCTTATCTGTAAACATAAAACTTGTAGGGGACTTGTTGAACTAGAACATACTAAAAAATGGAATTAGTTGGAGTTGATATGATACCCCAAAATCAAGACCAGCAAAAGCATGTTTTTGGTAAAATTTTAAGAAAAGTGCTGAATCGTTTTGCTTAGGATGTTTTGTTCACTCCTTTGCCTTAGGTTTTGGCCTTGGCGTTAAACATGTGAGTTGTAGAAAATATTTTTATCCAAATGGTGTATACAAATCGTAGCTTGATTCCATGTCAGGTACCCCAAAACCCTATCGGTCATTTTAATTTAATACTTGACTTTTGGCCTTGAAATTTGTTGAGAGTATATTTGAATACCCTTCCCTTTGAGACCTGAGTTTTTGTATGATGATTGATTTGAATTAGTCGATTAATGTTTCTAAGTGAATGTATGATAATTTAGAACCCATGCTATCATATTTGAATCATATCTTGAGAATTGTAGCTTGTGCTTCACATACTTGTACCTTATGCTTTGCGCGTTATACCATGGATCTTGCCACGTTAATGTCATGCTATAAATTGTTGCAGTTGAGATCAATGGTACACATCATGAGCATTGTCATTTGCATCCTGGCATGTTGGAGTCCATCTGTGCCAACCGTTGTTGAGATGGGCTGTGTTGAGATCGTCGTTCTTGATTCTAAGTCTAAGGCGTCCCTAGTTGCCATTTTTGTAAATGTTTTGGGATATATTCCCGTTGTACACCCTGGGTTCGTCCTCGATGTTACAAGATTGATTTATACACCCTAGGTGTGTCCCCGGTGTTTGAAATGGTTTATTGTGGATACTGCTAGGCACGATGGGTTCGTCGCTAGCATTCTGATTTCGATAGCTTGGACTTTGGGTAATCTCAGAGAGAGCCCAATTATGGTGATCCTAAATCCCTCATCTTGGTACTTTGTACAATGTGAATGCCTCTTGAATTCTCTTAGACTTTGGGTTGACACCGGCGAAGGCATCACACATCTTTAGGTGGGTTTACTACTATGATTATTTTGGGTGGCCTGAATAAGGACGGATGATTATTCTGGTTAGCCTGGATAAGGATGGAATATTATTTTTGTTGGCCCGCCCCCTACCGTTGCCATTGAGTAAAGCAGCTGTAGCATGAAGCCCGACGACGCATTTACTATTCGCAACGAGGCGCGATGATGGCTTCGCTGATCAATTACCCGTGAAAGTCTACTCCTGTGATTCCCATCGTGGAATTCCTATTATAATCTGGGTGCATGTTGGGTTGGGCATCTGCATTTCATACACATGTTTATTGACTTATTTGCTATCCTGTCATAAATTTATCTGTCTCCTTGACTATAAACTGTACTGGGTCTTATATAGTATGTGTTGCGATGAATTTGGTGCCGTGAGATTAGTTAGAAGGTTAGAGTGTTTTGGTTCTGGACCTTGGCTCATGGCATTCGTGCCACAGGTGAGGAAGAGTAGTTCTTAAAGGAAGTCATCCCAGAGGAAGAAGAATAGTTTGAAGAACATGGTGAGTTCTAACAGTACGTGGATCCCGCTGATGCATTCTGAGGAGTCGAGACCTCTGCTTTTGTTCTTATATTCAGTTTTTCCCGAGCTTAGTGTAATTTTTGAAATTTCTTGGTGAAACTATAATAGTTATGTAATTTTGAATGGTTCAGAACTCATTTATGATGTACTAACTAATGTATGTAAATATGAATGAATGGCTATAATATCTCTTTAATTATATTTATGTATATCCCGACGTGCCCGGAGGATGGGGCATCACAGTTTATCCATGGAAAGCGAGCCTAGATTGCCCGAATCTGGGCCTAACACTAGTTCTAAGCCTGCGTCTGTAGTTCGACTTCCCTCTGTATCTTAGTAATTGCCCTCATTAGGGCTGTCAAATTCATTTCATTTTCTGCCATCTTAGATGATTCCATTGTCCGTTTGGATACTCTATAGAGTCTTCCTATTACTGACCTAGCCCAAACACGCACTGGATGCGGTTCTTTTGACTCAATGATCTAAAGATCAAAACAACCATGGGAACCAAAAAGAACAAAAGCAAGTATCAAAAACACATCAGACAGATCCCAAGTAATAGATAACTAAACAACTGACTGCGAGTAGCAAAATAGTAGAACCCCCCAGTCGGGCTTGAACCAATAAAAAACTAGAAAGAAAGGAAACAAACCTAAACAAAATCGAAAGCACAAAACCAACGCCTTGGGTAGAGTCCCTGGGAAAGAGAAAGCTATCCTAAGCCAAAACAAGGCCACAACTAAATCCTGGGCAAAGCTTCGAAAGGAAAACTATTCTACAACGAAGAAGAGCCGAAAGCATACTTACGTCGAACCCCCGGAGGGAAACTATCATAAGCCAAACAAACAAACAAACAAAAGGTCCTAAACAAACATAAATAAAACATACAACAAAACTAAACATTTAACCCTACCGGTTAAGCACCTAATGGGAAGGTTCTAAGCTACTCTATACAGAAAAAGGCTGGTTTGATCTTTCACTCTACGTACCTTTTAAATAGAGTCAAGAATGTACCTCTGATGCCTGGTGTGCTACAAGCGTGCAGCCAAAAGCCTTGCCCGTCTTTCCGACATAGCCCCGAGACAGTAAACTAACCGAGGTATCGGGTCAACCAAGCAGGGGGCTAAAAACGATGCAAATGCATGCGAGAATGCAAATGATAAAGTCAAATTAAGAAGTAATGATGTTTTCAAGTCTAACCTTCTTATTTGATTTTGTAAACCATGTCCCAAGGGAATCGCCAGAAAATATTGTGGTGCCGAAATTTAGGGTTTGGTTCAAAAATAGGGAATTCAAGAGTTATTTTGGAAACATTTAAAACCTTGAAAACCAAAAGATTTTGAAAACCCTTTTTGTTGAAAAATGGAGTCGCCTCTTGGTTTTTGAGAAAAATCAAGAAAAAAAAATGGGCCACTGATCTTTAAAATGTTTAACAAGAGAAAATAAGGGTTCGGGGGCTAAGGTAAGAATTGAGGAAGGTGCTAGGCACCCCGTTCGCCCAATCGTGAGGTTGGTCTCTACTAATCATCATTGGTTCTTTAATTAGATTTCTCAAATGCATGCAAATACAGAAAATAGAGACAAAAAGAGAACATCCAAAATTAAATAAAGAAAATACATAGCATAGGTATATAGAACACCAAACAAAGCAACCAATTATAAGAAAGGAACCTTAAATGACAAGCATGTAAAGTCTAGCTAAGGATACATGGTGAAAGCCGCATGCGATAAATAAAAGATGAAACTAATTAAACTAATATGCCCTAATCATGTTAAAACAATACCTAGTAAGCATATCACAACTTTAAATAAAGGTAAGATAATCCTTATGGTTTATGAACATGATGGAAAAACATTACAAATTACATATTGGTAATCAGCAGAATACTATTAAAGGAAAAAATAGGCTATTGGAACATAATTAAGCCACTAAAAATAAATAGAGATGGCGGTTGTAACATACAAATGTTACGGTCGCAAGAAAAGAAAGAAAAAAGGTTGCGGTCGTATGGATCAACATCACACCGGCAAGCATGTCAGTGCATATTTGTTATGACCGCAACTTATAGACGTTGCGACCGCAAAGAAAGTGAGCACTTTTTGATGGACAGTGTACTGGGATGCTAGTGTACAATGTAAGCAAAGCATAATTGAGATTTCTTGAATTAAACTATAATGAAGGTTTACCAAATTCTCTACAACCATGCATGGTTTCAAAATTGACAAACAAGGTAATTGAACCTAGTGATATCAAATCTAAAGAATAAACATGTTCACAATCCTACTAATCATAATTACTAGAATTATCAATTAAGCACATGATGAGTAAACCTAGTGATAACAACACTAGAGCAATGACATGCAATTTAGAAATTAATATCCAAAATTAAAACCCAACCTCCCCACGAGGGTAGAAAATGTAAGGAGAGAAATACCAGGGTTCTAATAGAATACCTGACACGCGACTATCCAGAGGAGCCCTCGATTCATGGAACACTGAATCATCGGCTCGATCCTCGAATAGTAATCCAATTCTAGTATGTAAGTTAAGCTCGAGTAGTAATATGAGTCAGAGTGTGAGTCGAGAATACGGCAGGGTACCCGTGTACTGAGAATTGTACTCGATAAAGCAGTAGTATGTCGACATTAGTTCAAAAGTTTTTTTGAAATCCTACCAAAGGTACGTTTATATAGAGTATGCCAGCTAATGAGATGCTACTACGTTTGATGCTCAAACTGGGCTCAACAAGTTTGCAGTAGCCACCTTTGAAGGTTGCAGACCGTAAGGTATAATGATGCGATCGTCACAAATATTAGGGTTTCCAAGAGATTCTTATTACGGTCACGACATTCAATAGAACGGTCGCAAGGTTCAAAGCTTATAGTGGAATTGCTTGGGCCAGTGAACAATGAGTTCGCAAGGTTTTGAAGGTTGCGGCCTCAAAGTTCAAAATATGTGATCTTGTGGTTTAGTTTCACAGAGTACTTGATTCGGATTGCTTTCCGGTGAACGTGCAGAGACATCATTCCACTTGGATTTCATTATCGAACTCAACTTGATAAGTGTATGATTTGGCCGGGTCAAATTAGGGTGTCTACACCTGTATGCAATCTTTGCTCTTGGAACCCAAAACATTAGATCAAACCCTAAGCGTCGTTACACCCTTAGGAGATCACACGTAAGTAGACTCCGTTTGTAGGATGTGCACATTGAGAGTAACCAACACCCATATGTCATGTGACTTGAGAGCCATGGATTTTAATAGTTACGATCTCTTCAGACATCAAGCCATCATCGAATGCCGAAAAAGGAAGATATCGGTGCAAGCAGAAGATGGAACCATCGTACGAATCCAAGGAGAACGACGCGATACCATGACCCCAAGTAACACAAAGGTGTGTAGATTAAGTAACTTCATCGGAAGATTAGCTTGTATACTCGCCAGCTTGAACGCCCTGTCAGCTACCGAGTTATCACGGGTGTATACTAATACGAGGATGTACTTCTAGACGAATTGCCCGAACTCACACCACATCGAGAGATTAAGATTTCTATTAAACTCTAACTAGGCACCGCCCCAATTTTAATCGCTGCACATAGGATGTCTCCTGCCGAACTGAAAGAATTGAAGGATCAACTTTAGGAGTTACTCAGTAAGGGTTTCAATTGCCCAAGAACATCGCCATGGGGAGCACAAGCATTGTTCCCTAACAAGAAGGATGAAACTCTACGACTCAACATCGACTATTGACAACTGAACAAGGTGGTAATGAAGGATCAATACCCTCTACCTCAAAACGATTCTATTACTACAAGCTCTATGGCAGCACTTCGAAAGTGGGAAAGCCAACTTGAGGACAAGAAGGCGTAATGCATGTAAACCATCCACAACCTTTCACACGAAGAAGTATGAGAGGAAATTTCAAGAACGAAATTTATTTCAAGGAGGGTGGATTGTAAGGACCCAGTTCTAAACCCTAGTATTAGCGACGGTGAACCCATAAGGTCTTAAGTCGCCAAAATGTTTGAAACCTTAATTCAATCAAGAACCCTAGAGACCAACACTTGAGAGGCAAAACCCTAATGCATGAAGAAAACTCCTAACATCCTAAAATTATCTAGCTATCATGAATTATTAATTCAAAAATCATAAAATCTTAAAAAATGATAAAATTACCATTTTGCCCCTAATACACAAGAAAGTCTTTAAAAACCCAAAATTTAGCACTTGGATACTCTAAATAAAAGATTCAAATTAAAACATGAAGCAAAAGACAAAAATAGAAATTAAATGACAAAAATACCCCCATGTGAGTGGTTATGCCTAGGAATATCGGCTAAAAAATCGCTTTTTGCATTTTAAGCTCAAATTAAGAAAAAGGTGTACAAATCAAGCATTATTATTCCCCAAAAATATTGAAACAAATAATATTAATAATAATATAATATTTTAAGCAAAAAAATTAAATAAATCATTATTAAAACTCTTACACACCTAGTCAAGCCAAAATGACACATTTAGTCAAAATAAGTTAAAATGACTTAGTTGTCTACACTTAATTAATTAATTATTGTCAAAATTATAATAAACTAAAGAAATAATAAAATAATCATAAACTTACTAAAATAATTCATTTTAATAGGTAAAAAGACTAAAAAGATACATCAAATTAATTTTTGACGCACTTATTTGAACATTGTAGTACCAAAACATAACCTAACAAACAATTAAATCAAAATTTAGAACTTCGAGCCACCCAAACGGCCCCCAGCCTAATTCCTTCTAAAATTTCTGATCCCAAATTTCTTAAATAGAGAACCACCAAGCCATGCAACTAATGAAATTTAAATAAATTCAAAAATGGCTTTAAACCACCATTATGATCTCCACTCATTCTTTGCCTATAAAACCAGGCCATTGACTCCCATTTCTTCCTCACCATTTCGGCTAGAGAGAGAGAGGATAGAAATAAAATTTCTTGAGAGTTCAATGGAAGAAAGAAGAAGAAGAAAGAAGAAGAAAGGAGGAGAATGAAGGAGAAGGTGCCTAGGAGGTATTGGGAGGCCTAGAAGACTCATAAAGCCAAGTCCATCCAACCTTCCACCTTAGAATCCATCTACATGTAAGAAGACATCTAAACTTACTTATCTTCCTCACCTCAAACTCCTTGCAACTCATCTCTAAACAGAAAATCAATAAACAAGACTCAAATCACAAGCTAAAACGGCGTAATAGCAAGATTTAGGGACTGTTTTGAAGTTTTGTAATTTGCTATGTGTTTTCATGTTGATTTCTTTGGATTTCATGACATATTTAGGTTATGGAGGTTTGATATTTGGGTATACAAACCTTGCATGTAAAGAAAATGAGCTAAGATATGACATGCACCATGGTTTGATCACAACATGGTCTGAGATTTGAAATTTTTAGCTCTCTGTACTAATTTTCAAGAAGTCATAACTAATTCTAGAAAATTCCTCTAAGGGTGTGCTTTATGTCCAAACTTATATTTTTTTGGTATATTTCATCTAAAATTGGTTTGAATTGATTTGAATGCATAAAACTCGAGAAGTGGCTTTTTTACCAGAACATGTCATTTTCATATCAGTGTGTTTTGCAGAGTAAAAACCATATTTTTAAATGTGAACTGACCTTAGGTGTCTTACTGAAAGTTGTAACCAATATGTTTATCTAGCTACTAAACAAACATGAACCTCTTATGTTGAGATTTGAATGGTCAACACACTTCTGAAGCTCTAAGTTCTTAATGACCTATTCCAAAAGTGGTTTTCTTGAAAAATGTTAATGGCATTTCAATCTTGATGATGTCCAAAATTAGGTCCATTAGCCTTTGTTTGGTTCCCCAAATGATTTTTGAACTCTCTGTAGTTTCTGTTGAAAACCCAACTCTACTGAGTGTTATGATGCTAACTGAACCCATTTTCTAAATTATGTTATTTCTCCAATATTTTCTTAAGAACCACCATGAGAGCTCTTCATGACAATTGTAGAGGACATATTGAAATAAAACATATCCAGAATTGAGATTGAAAGGGTCTATTTTGATGCCCCAAACCTGAGACCAACTGTGACCCATTTTTGAGCAAATTTCTAAGTAATGCTGAACTATTTTCACTAGCAAAGGCTAAATCATTTAGTTGCTATAGGATTTAGCAAAAGTGTTCTTCTTGAAAGTTGTAGATAATATTTTTATCTAGTTTTTGAAAAAAAACCAGAAGTTAAGTCCAAATCTAAGTACCTTAAAATGTTGGAGCAATTTACAAATAAGTAAGTTTAAAATTAACTAGTTAAGTGTTAAGTGTTTGGTGAAGCATGCTCTTGTTGTTTGAAATGATTTATATGATTTATTTGATTTAAAATATGTGAATAATAATTTAATGTCATTATATGTTAAAAAATGAGCTTGTCATGAGATTCGAACTATGCGTTTAAAAGTTGTACCTTGCGCTTTGAGTTGTTGTACCCATGCTTTAAGTACTTGTACAACATGTTTTAAATGCTTATACCTCATGCTATGTTGAGTTGTACATCTTGCCACGTTTAGTTGCATGTCATGTTATGGTTAGTTGTACTTCGGGATATATGTTGTTATACTATGAGCATTATCATATTGCATCTGAAACATCTTGGGGTTCATCTTGTACAAATCCGAACCATTGTTATCATGGGTATGGGAGTGTCTTGGAGTTATCACCCAATTGAATCTGTGTCTAGGAAGTCCCTGGGCTTTCGGTATTTGTGAAATGTTTTGGGATGAATTTCCTAGTTTATGGAAAATTATTATGATGGAAAATTATTGGGTACCATCGGCTCGTCGCTAGCATTCTGATTCATGTGCTTTAAATTTTAGATTGACACTAGGCAAAGGCATCACAGGTCTTAAGGGTGGGCTAACTCAGTGATAAGGGCAATGGAAATAAGTCCCAAGGGCAATGGTAATAAGTCCCGAGAAAACGGCAATAAGTCCTCCGACCCTACACCGTTGTGTTTGAATAAAACAGTTGCGGTAATTAACCAGATGATGTGGTTATTATTCACAATGAGGCTCCAAACGTTGGCTTAGTGTTCAATCTTTAGAAAGTTTACTCTTGTAATCCTGGTGTGGAATCCATGTTTTTGTTCTTGGAGTATGGTTGGGATAGGCACTTGCATTACATTTACCATTGCATTCCACGCGTGATTAGTTGTTTATACTTACTTGTTTACTAGATTTATATCTTTCAAATTTTCATGTCTTCTTGATATATAAATGCACTAAGTGTTATATGGAGTGCGTTTTGGTGATTTTGTGCTGTGAGTTTGGTTAGTGGATTTAGAGAGTTTTCTTCTGGGTTTTGGCTCATAGCTTCGTGCCATAGGTGAAGAAGAGGGAGCTATTTTCGAAGAGGAGTATTCTGACTACGGTGAGTTCCCAAAGCAAGCAGACCCTGGCAAGGCATAGATGAGGAGCCACATCATTAGTTTTTTTACAATTTCAGGACGTTCTTTTTGTAATTTAATAATCTTCTTTGTGAAATTGTAATGCTTATGTATTTTGTGAGCTTTTCGAGACTCAATTGATGTAATATTATAATGATTATCTATGAGTGGGACGTTAGCATAACCCTACTTGTATATATATGTATGTCTTAACATACTCGGGAGTCGGGGCATCACAGTTTCGTTTTAGAGCCTAGGTTTTGTGAACCATCAGGCCTTAGGTTATGGGAATACCATGCATTCGATCGCGTAGAAGCTCTGTAGGAGGGATTGTATTAATTATTATTATCATTTATAACTTATAAGAACTAAGATTTTGTGTGTTTAAGTCTTATAGTGAGTCGTGTTAGGATGCTATCGGATTCGGAAGTAGCTGGGAATCTACATGTAAGAAACTAGTAAAGGCATTAAGATCGAAGACCAGAGATCCATGTAGCGAGTTATTTTTATTTCAAGGGGGGTAGACGGGAGTACGCACTAGGAAAAGTTCCAAAAATTACATTGAGAGCTACCGTTAGAACCCAACAACTTCATTCTTATAAGTTCCTTTCTCATTGAGCCCAAACATATTGTGTCAACTTTTGTATATACCTGGTTGAAGTTCTTTGTGTGCCCTTCCTTCTATCATCAGCCCTTAGCAATACCGTCAAGTGTTGTTTGTCGACAACCTTTTTACTCCTAAGTTTTATTGGTAACCCTATTGGGAATTCAATCCTAGAAGATACCCTTATCTTCGATTCTTCATTGTTAAGCCATGCCTAGATGATGACCGGTATTCATATTGATTCTCCTTTGATTCAACTCATCATCCTTAAACTAACTTTTCATTTGTAAAACTTGAAATTGTTTCATTTGTTCCAAACATTGACATTGATAAGACCATCTGCCACCGTTCAACTACTCACAATCTTTATACCACACTCGGGTGAAGAAATTTTGTAAATTCTTTATTTACTCTTAAAATCTCAACCTGGGGAATAGATTTGGATGCATAAATTGAAGTGTGTTAGGTTAATGTAGCTTCAGGGTAACTATCTAGTTGGTTACCCATTGTTTAACATCTCTATGTTAAGATCTTATTGTAGTAGATTGGTCCTAAGAATATTCCTTTAAATATTGTTCATTTGTCATTGATTCCTTCTCCCATGTGCCTTTGATCCTCAAATGACCTCTCAAATCGAGTCAATGGTGATTGCTTTAACCATGACCTCTTGCCATTTCCCAATTCATGTTTTGAACCATCTGGAAATTATCCTATTGAATCTCGGTACGGGATTTGTTTGCCTTCCCTTAGCTGCTTTAGCCCTCAACTATATTTTGTGCGGTCTAGTACGTTATTTGAAAGCTATGGCTAATCACTTGACCGCTTGTCGCCCTATGATTTATTTCCTTGAGACCAGTAAATTTGAACTAATCATACTTATTGGTCCCTATGCATGTTTTTGTGAGCCTCAATCTATCCTTGGTTGACCATCAAAAACCTTACCCAGTAGACCGGTGAGTATCGATAGTCATCAGGATATTACGTCATTAGGGTTTAGTGCTTTCATGAGAAACTCGGACGATGTACGCTTTCAAGGGGACTTTCTAGCACACTTTCGAATCGCGAAGCAGATCCCTTCCTGATGTTATGGCTTAGAATGTCTGCCAATGTCCGCGTTTCAAGGATCAAGACCCCTAACTGCATGAACCACTAAGTTAGGACTCATTCAACCAACTACGTCTTTATCAGAAGTCCTGACGAATATAACTATGCCATCAACAATTTATAGTTAGAGACGACAGTTTTACACCTGGGGACTTATGATATCACCACACGACAAAGTTTAAGATTCTCCAGACCAGCTCGTAGCTGACCTATCTATCCAAATAACTAAGGAACAAGAGTTTATACCACTAGTAAGAAAACAAAAGACGAAAGATAAAGTCGACTTACTACGCAAGTGAAGGAGGTACATCTACACGCATCGATACTCACGCCGACCTTTCTCATCAAAATGTTAGAATTCGGATTCAACCATCACTACCTAAATGAGGAAAGATCTTGACTACGACAATGAATGCTTGGGATTTGACGAAGATTTAACTACCAAACAACAACGGGTTACGTGACTAGATAATTACTACTGCTAAACATCTAGTCACGTTCATAATTAACCACCTGAGAAATAATCCAATCATTAAAGGAGACACTCAAACCCTGTATAGCATCACGTCAAGGCTAAATGCCAAAGGCTAGGAAGGACGAGATAACCCTTGGAAAGATCGAAATGGAAATGAAAGCATATGACTACGAACTTTGTCACTAGACTATCGAAATCGTCTCAAGAACATGACGACATCCAGGTTATAGTGGATAGCCTCAACAAGACCGCTCGCTTTCTATCGGTTAGACCTCGCGACACGTAAATTACTTCAAGCTAAAAGTACCTCCGTGGATACATAACCTTACCCACTGGTCTTTACCTTTATTATACCCGACCAAGGTCGCGTCTCACGCCACGTTTCAAGCAGAGTTAATGGGAGCCTTAGGAATGGAGCCTTATCTTTGTATCACATCTTACCTTTAAATTGACAGGCAGTCTGAATGCATAATTCAAACCATCGAAGGAATGTTAAGAGTCTGCGTAATGGATTTTAAAAGGAAGCTGAGAAGGATATTTACCTTTGGCCAAAGTTCACCCACAGCAACAGCTACCAAGCCAACATTTGCAACTGTATGAAGCTTTGTGTGAACAATACTGCGAGTCATTGATGTGTGAAATAGGAAATGGAGAGACTAATCGGTATGACTAGATCTTCGCTGACCAATGAAGTGAGACCCTCGAGTCCAATATTAGAAATCACGTGGAGTTCAGGAAAAGAGAAATTATCCCAATTACCCCATTAAAACTAGAAATTATGCGAAGGTGCCACCCTTGATGAGACTGCAGTTAGTAGCCACGCGCTAACAGTTTTGTAATTCTCGTGCAATCTGCAATAAGGATGACAAGATTTCTTCAGATAAAACTTTTTCGTGGCAATGAACATATTGCGTGACATGCCTTCACCTTGTGCGTAGAACCAACCTTATCGGGTAGTTCAATGACCCTTCTCTTTTTGTCTTTCTTGAAAATGGTGGGATAAAGATAGAACTATGGACGCCCTGCAAAAGTAAACAAAATCGAAGAGAAAGTGAATGTCTTGAGCATGGCTCAGATCTTACAAGACCTAGCAGCCAATATGGGCTGATCACAAAGGAAGGCACCACAGGAAGGGTCATGGTACTTGTTGGACCTAAGGGTACGGAGTGTCGCAGCGCCCAAGGATGAGACCAATTCCTGAGCAATGGAAGTCTGGATTAAGACAATAAGGAGGCAGCAGGGACCAGCAAAGGCTTTTTATTGGTGTAACCAACCCCGGCATAGGAGAACACAATGTCCACTAAGAAGTGAAGAGGGAAATCAAGAAAAACCATGCAAGAACAATAAGGATCTCGTGCATACATAACCTTACCCACTGGATAGCAGGAAGACACAGCTGAGATAAGAGAAGACAAACCCCTTGTCTATTTTAATTGCAATTAACCCTAACACAAGAGGTCACACTATCCACGTTTGAAGCAGGGGAAGTTTGGAAGGCCATCACTCAACCGGAACTAAAGGCACTAGGGAGGCCTAAACAACGGAGTAAGGCCGGAGAAAGCTAGGAATGGCAACAAAAACCTACCAGTAGGAGGAAGGATCTTTGTTTTGTAAGAGGAAGAAATGGAGGATACTCAAGTTATACAAGGTATATTCGTGTTGTTCAATACCTTAGTAAAAGTATTATTTGATTCTGGAGCATCACATTGTTTCATATCTTTGGCCTATATACAATCTCTGTTCTTGGAACCCAAAATGTTAGATCAAACCCTAAGCATTATTACACCCTTAGGAGATCACACGCGAGTAGACTCCTTTTGTAGGACGTGCACATTGAGAGTAACCGACACCCATATGTCATGCGACCTGCGAGCCATAAATTTTAATGGTTATGATGTGATTCTCGATATGAATTAGCTCTCCAGACATCAAGCCATCATCGATTGCCGACAAAAGAAAATATGGGCGCAAGCAAAAGAAGGAACAATCGTACGAATCCAAGGAGAACGACGCGACACCATGAGCCCAAGTAACACGAAGGTGTGTAGATCAAGTAACTTTATGGGAAGATTAGCCTGTATACTCGCCAGTACGATCGCCCTATCAGCTACCAAGTTATCACGGGTTGTATACGAATACGAGGATGTATTTTCAAAGGAATTGGCCGAACTCCTACCGCATCGAGAGATTGAGATTTCTACTAAACTCTAACTAGGCACCACACCTATTTTGATCGCAGCACATAGGATGGCTTATGCCGAGCTGAAAGAATTGAAGCATCAACTTCAGGAGTTGCTCAACAAGGGTTTCATTTGCTCATGCACATCACCATGGGGAGCACTAACATTGTTCGCCAAGAAGAAGGATGAAACTTTACGACTTTGCATTAACTATCAACAACTGAATAATGTGGTAATCAAGGATCATTACTCTTTACCTCGAATAGCCAACCTTTTCAATTAACCTCAATGAGAGCATAGTAAAGATTTGAGATGACTAAAGGAAGATGCTCTGAGATAAAAATGATTCTCTTAATACAAGCTCTGTGGCAGCACTTTGAAAGTGGGAAAGCTAACTTGAGGACGAGAAGGCGTAACGCAAGTAAACCATTCACAACCTTTCACACGAAGAAGTACGGGATGAAATTTATTTTAAGGGGGATAGATTATAGGAACTCGGTTCAAAACCCTAGTATTAATGACGGTGAACCCATAAAGTCTTAGGTCGCCAAAAGGTTAGAAACCCTAATTAAATCCAAAACCCTAGAAACATAACACTCGAGAAGAAAAATCCTAATGCACAAAGAAAACCCCTAACATCCTAAAATTATCTAACTATCATGAATTATTAATTAAAAAATCATAAAATCTCAAAAAGGATAAAATTACCATTTTACCCTAAAAGACAAGAAAATCATTAAAAATCCAAATTTTGGCACTTGCACACCCTAAATTAAATATTCAAATTAAACTATGATGCTAAAGAAAAAATAGAAAGAAAACGACTAAAATAACCCCATGTGACCGGTTATGCCTAGGAATATGCGCTAAAAAGTCATTTTTTGCATTTAAAGTTCAAATTAAGAAAAAAATGAACAAATCAAGAATTATTATGCCCCAAAAATAGTCAAAAAAATAATATTAATAATAATATAATATTTTAAGCCAAAATATTAAATAAATCATTATTAAAGTTCTTACACAATAACTTAAAATGACTTAATTACCTACACTCAATTAATTAATTGTTGACGAAATTAAAATAACCTAAAAAATGATAAAATAATCGTAAACTTACGAAAGTAAATCATTTTAATAGGTAAAAAGACTAAAAAGATACATCAAATTAATTTTTTAGCACTTTTTTGAACATTGTAGTACCAGAACACCACGAAACAAACAATTAAAGCAAAATTCAGAACATTGAGCCACCCAAACAGGCCCCAGCCGAATTCCCTCTGAAATTTATGATCCCAAATTTCTTAAATAGAGAACCACCTAGCCATGCAACTAATGAAATTTAAATAAATTCAAAAATAGCCTTGAACAACCATTATGATCTCCACTCATTCTTTGTCTATAAAACCAAGCCCTTGGCCCCCATTTTCTTCCTCACCATTTCGGCTAGAGAGAGAAAGGCAAGTAAGAAAATTTCTTGAGAGTTCAAGGGAAGAAAGAAGTAGAAGAACAAAGAAGATGAAAGGAGGAGAGTGAAGGAGAAGGTGCCTATGAGGTTTTGGCAGGCCTAGATGACTCATAAAACCAAGTCCATCCAACCTTCCACCTTAGGATCCATCTATGGCTAACAAAACCTCTAAACTTACTGATATTCCTTACCTCAAACTCCCTTCAACTCTTCTCTAAAAACAAAATAAAAAAACAAGACTCAAATCACAAGTTAAAAAGCGTAATAGCAAGATTTACGAACTGTTTTGAAGTTTTGTAATTTTCTATGTGTTTGCATGTTGATTTCTTTGGGTTTCATGACATATTTAGGTTTTGGAGTTTTTATATTTGAGTATACATACCATGCATGCAAGGAAAATGAGTTACAACATGACATGCACCATGCTTGGATGCTAGATCACAACATGGTCTGAGATTTGAAATTTCTAGATCTCTGTACTGAATTTTGAGAAATAATAACTAATTCTAGAAAAATCCTATGAGGTTGTACTTTATGTCCAAACTTAGATTTTTATGGTATCTTTCATCTAAAATTGGTTTGAACATATTCGAATGCATGAAACTTGAGATGTTGCTTTTTTACCAAAACATGTCATTTTCAGACCAGTCTGTGTTGTAGAGTAAAAACCCTATTTTTAAACTTGAACTGAGCTTAGGTGTCTTCCTAAAAGTTGTATCCAATATGTTTATCTAGCTATTGACTTAACATGAGCCTCTTTTGTTAAGATTTGAATTGTGAAAACACCTCTGAAACTCTCTACTCATGTTTAGTGATCAAAATGGCTTTCTGCCACTTCTTTTTGTGCAGCCCAAAATCTATATTTTTAATCACTCATTCCAAAAGTGGTCATCATGAAAAATGTTAAAGATATTTCCATCTCGATACTATCTAAAATTAGGTCTATTGCCTCTGTTTGGTCCCCCCAAATGATTTTTGAATTCTCTGTAGTTTCTGATGAAAACCCAACTCTATTGATTGTTATGGTGCTAACTAAACCCATTTGTAAACTGTGTTATTTCTCCAATATTTTCTTAAGAACCACCCTGAGAAGTCTTGACGAGAATTGTAGAGGACATATTGAAATAAAACATATCCAAAATTGAGCTTGAAATAATTTATTTTGATGCCCCAAACCTGAGACCAATTGAGACCTAGTTTTGAGCAAATTTCTAAGTAATGCTAAACCTTTTTCGCTTGCGAAGGCCAAATGATCTAGTTTCTTTAGAATTTAGCCAAAGTGTTCTTCATGAAAGTTGTAGATAATATTTTTATCTAATATTTGAAAAAAAATCAGAAGTTAAGTCCAAATCTAAGTACCTTAAAATGTTGCTGCAATTTATAAATAAGTAGTTGAAAGTTAACTAGTTAAGTGTTAAGTGTTTGGTGAAGCATACTCTTGTTGTTTGAAATGATTTATATGATTTATTTGATTTAAAATATGTGAATAATAATTTAATGTTATTATATGGTAAAAAATGACATTGCCATGAGATTTGAACTATGAGTTTAAAAGTTGAACCTTACGCTTTGAGTTGTTAAACCCATTCTTTAAGTACTAGTACCATATGCTTTAAATGTTTGTATCTCATGCTATGTTGAGTTATACATCGTGCCACGTTTAGTTGCATGTCATACTAAGGTTAGTTATACTTCGGGATATATGTTGTTATACCATTAGCATTATCATATTGCATCTGAAGCATCTTGAGGTCCATCTTGTACAAGTTCGTACCGTTATTATCATGGGTATGGGAGTGTCTTTGAGTTATCACCCCTTTGGTTCTAGGTCTAAGGCGTCCCTGGTGTGCCGGTATTTGTGAAATGTTTTGGAATGAATTCCCCAGTTTATGGAAAATTGTTAGGTACTATTGGCTCGTTGCTAGCATTCTGATTCATGTGCTTTAGACTTTGGGTTGACACTAGGTGAAGGCATCACGTGTCTTAAGAGTGGGATAACTCAATGATAAGGGCAACGATAATAAGTCCTGAGGGCAATGGAAATAAGTCCCGAGGCAACGGTAATTAGTCCTCCGACCCTATGCCATTCTGATTGAATAAAATAGTTGGGATATTTAACTAGGTGACGTGGTTATTATTCACAATGAGGCACCAAATGATGGCTTAGTGTTCAATTTTCAGAAAGTCTACTCTTGTAATTCCTTGCGTGGAATTCATGTTTTTGTTTTTGGAGTATGGTCTGGTTGGGAACTTGCATTGCATTTATCATCGTATTCCATGCATGATTAGTTATTTATCCTTACCTGCTTATTGTACTTATATCTTTCAAATTTGCCAGTCTCCTTGATATATAAATGCACTAAGTGTTATATGGAATGCATTTTGGTGATTTTTTGCCGTGAGTTTGGTTAGTGGGTTTGGAGAGTTTTCTTCTGGGTTTTGGCTCATGGCTTCGTGCCACCGGTGAAGAAGAGGGAGTTATTTTTGAAGAGGAGTATTCTGACTACGGTGAGTTCCCGGAGCAAGCAGACCCTGGTGAGGCATAGATAAGGAGCCCCGTTATTTTTTTTACAGTTTCACGACGTTCGTTTTGTAATTTTGTAATCTTTTTTTGTGAAACTATAATGCTTATGTATTTTGTGAGCTTTTCAAGACTTAATTTATGTAATATTATAATGATTATCTATGAATTGGATATTATCACAAACGTATATATATATATATATATGTATGTCTTAATGTACTCGGGATCCGGGGCATCACAATTTCGTTCACCTTTGCAAATGGTTCCTGTAGGGATGCTTCATGATGTTTTTGAGCCTAAAGCCTTATCTTGTTAAAGTTTTCCTTAAGTTTGGCTTTTCTATCGATTCTTTGAGGTTAGTTCATGTGCCTTGAGGTTGAGGGCGTGACAAATTGGTATCAGAGCTCTAGATTCGAATACCTAGGTACCGTGGAAACGGTTGATTCATTGCGTGAGAGTTTGCATTGATGTGTGACATTCGTGTATTGGTGTGCTTGCATGAATTAATATCTTTAAGTGACTTGATGTTTACATGATGTGGTATTTGGGTGTGGAGGTTGGATTTTTAGGATGATGTGTCTTGCCATTTGGGTATCTGGTCGACTAGCTTAGGGTTCGAGTTAGAAAGGCATTTGGCCAATATCCATTCTAACAAGAGATCCAAACGAGTTAACTGAACTGATATGTCTTTTTGATTAGTTCTCCATGTTACGTGAGACGTGTTGATATGATCATATGTGTTAAGTGGCGATCTAATGAGTGATGATGTTTATGGAAGATGTAAGAAACTGGTTCTAAATCCTAGTATTAGTGACGATAAACCCATAAAATCTTAGGTCGCCAAAAGGTTAAGAACCGTGATACGATCCGAAACCCTAGAGACCTAACACTCGAGAGGTAAAATCCTAATGCACGAAGAAAACTTTTTACATCCTAAAAATATTTAATTATCATGAAATATTAATTTAAAAATTATAAAATCTCAAAAAATGGTAAAAAATACCATTTTACCCCTGAGACACATGAAAGTCCTAAAAACCCCAAAATTTGACACTTGGACACCAAATTGAAGAATTAAATTAAAATGAGAAGTAAAAGACAAAATAACAATAAAATGACCAAAATGCACCATAGTGGTCGGCTATGCCTTTATATATGTGCCAAAAAGTCTCTTTTTGCATTTTAAGCTCAAATTAAGAAAATATGTACAAATCAAGTATCATTATGATCGAAAAATATTCAAACAAGTAATATTAATAATCATATAATATTTTAAGCCAATAAAAATAATAAATCATTATTAGAGCTCTTACACACCTAATAAAGCCAAAATAACACATCTAGTCAAAATAGCTTAAAGTGACTTAATTGCTTAAACTTAATTAATTAGTTGTTGTCAAATTTATATTAAACTACAAAAATAATAAATTAATCATAAACATACTAAAATAATTTATTTTAATAGCTAAGAAAACTAAAAAGATACATCAAATTAATTTTTAATCCACTTTTTTGGACAATATAATACCAAAACACCACCAAACAAGTATTTAAAGCAAAATTCAGAACATTGAGCCACCCAAACAGCACCCAGCCAAATTCCCTCTGAAATTTCTGATGTAAAATTTCTCAAAAAGACCATCCCATTGCATGCAAGCAATGGAAATTAAATATTATCAAATATTTCTTACACCATAAATTATGATCTCCACTAGTTCTTTCTTCTATATAAACCAAGACTTGGCCCCTTGTTTTCCTCCTCATATGTTCGGCTAGGGAGAGAGAGAGAAAAACCAGAATTGTTTAAGTGTTCAAGAGAAGTAGAAATAAAGAAGAAGGAAAAGAAAAGAGGAGGTGCTTAAGAGGTATTGGGAGGCCTAGAAGACTTATAAAGCCAAGTCCATCCAACCTTCCCCCTTAGGATCCATCTACAAAGTAAGAAAATCTCTAAACTTACTAATCTTTCTCACCTCAAACTCCCCTCAACTCATCTCTAAACACAAACTAAAAATTAAGGATCAAATCACAAGTTAAAAAGGTGTCATAGCATGATTTAGGGACTGTTATGAATTTTTGTGAGTTTCTATGTGTTTGCATGTTGTTTACTTTAAGTTTCATGACATATCTAAGTTCTGGAGTTTTGATATGTAACACCCCGATCTGGACCCTAGTAGTAACCCACCCAGATTGTAACAACCCGTGCTAGCAGTTCAACCGAAATCCTAGCTTTAGCGACGATTAGTTAAGAAGATCATAGGTCGCTAGAATGATGAAAATCCTAACTCAACCCGAAACCCTAATCCCAGAAAGACCAAATACTCTAAGGTAAAACCCTAATACTCAGAGAAGACTTTTAAAATCCTAAATTAAGTAAATAACATGAAATATAAGATTAAAAATTAAAAATTCTCATAACTAGGGTAAAATGACCATTTTGCCCTTAGAACAGCAAAAAATCTTAAAAATTTAAAATTTGACACATGGACACCCTAAATAAGATATTTAGATACCATTAAATAACAAAAGACAAAATAACATCAAAAAATGACAAAAATGCCCTTAGTGGCCGGCCACATTGGAGTTTGTGCCCAAAAAGTGGCTTTTGTAATTTTTAAGCTCAAAAATAAGAAACAATTGTATAAATTAAGCATTATTATGACCCAAGACTTTTCATACAAGTAATATACATACTAATATAATATTATAGACCAACAAAAGAAAACAAATCATTATTTAAATTCTTACACACTTAAATAAGTCAAAAAATCACATCTAGTCTAAATAATTTAAAGTAGCTTAATTGTCTACATTTAAACAATTAATTGTTGTCAATATTTTTATATATTATGATAATAATAATAATAACACTAAAATAATTCATTTTAGTAAGTTAGAATAGCAAAAAGATATATCAAATTAATTTTTAAAAATACTTTCTTGAATAATGTAGTGCCAAAACACCACAAAATAAGCAATTAAAGCAAAATAAAGCACTTTAAACCACTCAAACACACCCCAGCCGAATTCCCACTGATTTTTCTACAAATTTCCAGATTTCAAATCTCTAAAAAGTCTCTCCACCTCTCATGCAGCCAATTAAAATATAATAAATTTAAATTAAAGCACACTTAACATCATTAGGTCCACTACAAGCCCTTCTAACAAATAAAGGCCAAACCTCATCTCCTTCATGTATTTCGGCAATATAGAGAGAGAAAGGCTAGAATTATATTCTCTTAAGTGTTCATCAAGTCTTGGAGAGAAAATAAGGAAAAAGAAGGAGAAAGAAAGAGAAGGATCCGAGGGGGAGCTAGGAGATCTTCTAAAGCAAAGTCTTAGTCTAGCTTCCACCATTACCTAATCTTTATAAGGTAAGGAACTCCCTTAAACCTTCTAATATTCTCCCTCAAGATACCCTTCAATCCATCTCTGTAACAAACCCTAAGAAAAAAAAATGAAGAATAACTCAAAAAAGGCATTGTAGATGCAAACAGTGGACTGCTAAGGCAAGATTGTGTTTTGTATGTGCTTGCATGTGTATGTTTTTAAGTTTTATTGCTTAAACATGTTTTGGAGTTTTGATTTATATGAGTTTAAGACATGCATGCAAAGAAAACACATCAAGAATGCACACAACACAAGCTAAGCAACTAAAACCCTAAGTTCTTGATTTTCTGGATTTACTTACTATTTTCCATGAACTTTAAAACCTCATAACTAATTGTATGAAAATGATTTCAAAGTTATTGTTGCGTCCAGACCTAGACGTTTGAGTTATCTTTCATGAAAAATTGGTTTGAAGTAATTTCGTTGGGTAAAACTCCAGATATTTCATTTTTCTCAAAGAGTGTCAGATCTTAACCACTCTGAGTTTCAGACATAAAAACCCTAAGTTAGAGTGAGAACCGAGCTTAGGTCGAAACATAAAACTTGTAGAGGATATAATTATATTCCTGTGCACAAAAAATGAAATAAACATATTAAATCTTGATTGGTCAAAACACCTTCCAAAGTCATTGTTGAGGTTTAGTGACTGACAGACCTCTCTGTCACATATTTTTGTGAGACCTAAAACCTAACTTTTTAAAGGTTAGATCTAAAAATGGTAAACATGAAAACTGTAGCTAACATATTAAAATAATTACTGAGAAAAAACCAGTCCAAAACACCCTCGAACGATACCCCAAAGGTTTTGAGCATTCTCTGCTAAAATCACATTTTGCAAACCCTTTTTAGGCTGACTGAACCCTTTTTATAAATTGGTCAAATTCTCAAACTCTTTCCAAAAAACTTACCCTAGCATAAAACATGAAACTTGTAGGGAACACCTTAAACTAAAACCACACCCAACAATCAGACCTATATCCCTTCAATTGATTCTCCAAAATCGTGGCCAACAGAGGCCCAAATTCTATGTTTTTCTCTGTAAAATGCTGAATGGTTTTCCCTTAATTAAATCAAATGACCCTTTTACCCTAGGATTTGACCTTAATGTTAAACATGAAAGTTGTAGAAAATATTTTTATCTAATTGGTGTTCAAAAATAAAAAATTAAATTCATATCTAAGTACTTCAAAATACTGTTATAATTTTAAATTTGGCACTTGAATAATTAGATAAATTTGGCTAAATGTTGGAGTAGTGTGTCAGCTTATGGAAATTGAACATATGGTTTTTAAAAGATTTATGTGAATGATTGGTGTATGAAATTAACAATTTGGTGATTAGAAACCATGCCGGTAGGTGGAATCCATGTCACATAAATTATAGCTTATGCCTCGTATGATTGTACTCAATGCTTTAGTAAGTTGTACCTTATGCTTTAAAGACTTGTACTTTACGCTATGTTGGTTTGCACGTTATGCCATGTTTAGTTTCATACCATGCTATTGTTATGTTGTACTTTAAGGAACGAGTTGTTGTACCATAAGTAGCATTGCATTGCACTTGGGGCATCTTGTGGGTTGGGTTTTATGCACAAATTATTGGCCAAAGGATTTAGAATATGGATGGAGGATTTGGAATAATATCATGATTAGAGAGTCCTTGTTGATGGGGGTGTTGACAATGGGCCATATACGTCTTGAGCCGTGGCACGTCCTGAGCCATATCAAGTCTTGAGCCGAACAACCGCTATACGCCGCTGTGATCGAGAACCTAACGTACGGGAACGTAGTGGTACCATTCGGGTCATTATATTGATATGAAGACTTTGGGTCATATACTTCCTGAGCCGTGTTATGTCCTGAGCTGTATCATGTCTTGAGCCGAACAGCCACTATACGCTGCTGTGACCGGGAACACTGACGAACGAGAACTTAATGTACGGAAACGTAATTGTGCCATTCGGATTATCATGTTGGATATGATCAACCTTGGGTCATATACGTCCTGAGCCGTGTTATGTCCTGAGTCATGCCACATCTTGAGCCGAACGTCTGCTATACGTCGTCGTGATCGGGAACGTTGGTGTACTGGAACCTAACGTATGGGAACATAAAGATGTTACTCAAAATTTGATTGGTTGATTTATAACTGGGTTGGGCAACTACATTGCAATCATCTGCATCATTCACTCGCACAATTGTTCTTATATGTGCTAGCCCTATTGAAAATGATAAATCGTCAATCTCTTTGCCCCTTAAATTTGTATTGGGTATTATACGATATGTATTGTAGAATATTTTGTTGTGAGTTTGTTAGACGGTTTAGGGAATTTGCTTCTGGGTTTTGGCTCATGGCATTCGTGCCACAGGTGAGTGTGATGAGTTTCTCGCCCCCGAAGAAGAAGACGGAATTGAAGAACATAGTCAGTGGCAAGAGCCAGCGGACCCCGACAATGCTAGCTGAAGAATTGGGTTTTTACCTTTTACTCTTTTTGTTCAGTTTTCACAGGCGGATTGTAATTTTTGTTAAATTTTTTGGTAAAATTGTAATCGTTATGAACAGTTCAAAAATCTTAATGATGTAATATTTATGATATCTAAATATGAATGAATGGATAGAATATTTTCTTTATCTATACTTATGTATGCTTTGACGTGCCCAGAGGACGGGGCGTCACATAATATTTGAGTATACAAACCATGCATGCAAACAAAACGAGCTAAACACATGACATGCACCATGCTAGGATACAAGATCACAACATAGCCTGAGATTTGAAGTTTTTATCTCTCTGTACTGATATTTAAAAAATGATAACTAATTCTAGAAACATCTTCTAAGTGTGTGCTTTAAGTCCAAACTTAGATTTT
This sequence comes from Heliamphora pulchella, assembly GCA_032270985.1. Taxonomy (NCBI): domain Eukaryota; kingdom Viridiplantae; phylum Streptophyta; class Magnoliopsida; order Ericales; family Sarraceniaceae; genus Heliamphora; species Heliamphora pulchella. Next base: position 29,366 of record JAULJZ010179303.1, read on the forward strand.
TGTGTTATATTTGATCTAAAATTTGACAAAACTGATTAAAATGCATAAAACTCGAGATATGATTTTTCTACGAAGACATGTCATTTTCAGACCAGTCTGTGTTACACAGCATAAACCATATTTTTAAACGTGAACTAAGCTTATGTGTCTTAATAAAAGTTGTAGCCAACGTGTTTATCTAGCTACCCACTAACAATGAGCCTCATTTGTTGAGACTTGTATGGTCAAAACACCTCTGAAACTCTCTGTTCATGTTTAGTGATCGAAATGGCTTTCTGTCACGTGTTTTTGTGTAGCCCAAAACCGCTATTTTTAAAGACCTATTCCAAAAGTGGTCTTCATGAAAAATGTTAAGGACATTTCAATATTGTTTTTGTCCAACAATTAGGTCCATTAGCCTCTATCGGTCCTCTAAATGATTTTTGAACTCTCTGTAGTTTCTATTGAAAACTCATCTATGCTGAGTGTTATGACGTTGTTTCGACACATTTTCTTAATCAAGTTATTTCTCTAATATTTTCTTAAAAACTACCCTGTGTACTCTTCATGAGATTTGTAGAGAACATCATGAACTAAAATATATCCAAACTTGAGCTTGAAAGGACCTGTTTTGATGGCCCAAACCTGTGACCACCTGAGACCTATTTCTGAGCAAAATTTCTAAGTGCTGTTGAACGGTTTTTGATTGAGAAGGCAAATTCACCTAGTTGCTTTAGAATTTTGCCAAAGTGTTTTTCATGAAAGTTGTAAAGAATATTTTTATTTAGTTTGTGACCAAAAATAAGAAGCTAAGTCCAAGTCTAAGTACTTCAAAAAGTTATTTCAATTTACAAATAGTTAAAAGTTAACTAGTTAAGTGTTAAGTGTTTGGTAAAGCATGCTCTTGTTGTTTGAAATGAATTATTTGATTTAAATAATGTGAATAATAATTTAATTCCATGATATGATGAAAAATGACCTTTCCATGAGATTAGGACCATGCTTTTGAATGTTGTATCATATACTTTAAGTTGTTGTACCTTATGATTTAAGTACGTGTACCACATGCTTTAAATGCTTGTACCTCATGCTATGTTGAGATGTACATCTTTCCATGCTTAGTTGCATACCGTGCTATTGTTAGCTGTACTTTGGGACATATGTTGTATTACCATGACCATTGCCCCTTGTCGGATTCGAAGTATGTTGGGTTTCATCTTATACAAGTCAGTATCATTATGTTGTCATAGGTATTGGGTGTGTCTTTGGAGTTATAACCCCTTTGATTCTGGGTTTAGGGCATCCTTGGTGTGCCAATTTTTGTGAAATGTTTTGGGATAAATTTCTTGTGAACACCCTGGTTGCGTCCCCGGTGTATGGATATTGATTATGATGGAAAATTGGTGGACACCACAGGTTTCTCACTAACTTTCTGATTCTTGTACCTTACAGCTTGGGTTGACACTGGCGAAGGCATCACGAGTCTTAAGTTGGGACAAACCAATTATATTGATCATTGAATCTTATTTGGTCCGAAGGGCTGCACTGGACCCCACGCAGTTGTGATTAAATAAAACAGTAGGGGCATGAAACCCGGTGACGTGGTTATTATTCACAACAAGGTGTGATGATGGCTTCAGTGATCACATTGTTCATAAAGTCTATTCTTGTAATACCCGGCATGGAATTCATATTTATATTCTTGAAGTATGGCTGGGTTGGGCACTTGCAATGCAATTGTCCTTACACTCCATATCTTTCAAATTTACTAGTCTTCTTGATATATAAATGCTTTAAGTGTTATATGGAATGCATTTTGATGATTTTGTGTTGTGAGTTCGATATGTCAAGGTTTTGTTCCATTTTTTTGCGTGCCTGTATTTTGGACATGAATATCACAGGTCCAGAACACTTTTAAGTCATCAAACTCAAAAATAACCACACACAACCACATCTCATATCATTTCAAAACAGAACAGTCCCTATTTCTCAACTACAACGTCTTTTCGATTTGTTTTCGATTCTTGATTTTTGAAGTATTTAAGGAGATGAGTTGAGGGATATTTTGAGTGATATTAGACATACGGTTTAGAGGTTTTACTTACTTGTATGAAGGATCAAAGGGGGGTAAGATGGAAGGACTTAGCTTTTAGAAAATACTCTTTAATTTCTTAGCTCCCTTCTTCCTTCTCTCCTCTTTTTTTCCTCCATTTCTCTCTCAAATTTGGAAGAATACTCAAGAACAATGGAAATCAGATCACTCACCTCTCTTCACCGAAAATAATGAAGAGGGAAAGAGAGTGTTTGGCTTGGTTGATATAGGAAAAGCTTAAGGGAATAAAATGAATACAACAAGCGATCAGTTTGGGAGATAAATATCTGAACCCACATCAATCATGGGATTTTACCTAGGTTTACGTGCCTTTTTGTGCAAGAAAATGCTTTAAATGTTATTTTGATATATCTTTTTTTGTGTTTTCCTATTAAAACTTATTATTTTAGTATATTTATGATAAATTTTGTATTCCCATGATTTATCATAGTTTTTATAGCAATTGATTAAATAGATGTAGTCTTTTGAGTAAAATTAAGCTAGTTTGACAAAATATGGCTTTTTAACTTATTTTAGTGTGTATGAATTTCAATAATGATTTGTTTGCTTTTGTTAGCCTATAATATCATATTATTATGTATATTACTAGTTCAAAAAGTGTTGGATCATCATAATTCTTGATTTGATATCTTTCTTATCTTTTTAAGTTGAAAAGAAAGTAAAAATCTACTTTTTGGCACAACTCCCAAGGTGGCCAGCCACTGAGAGGAATTTTTGTCAATTTTGATGTTATTTTGTCTTTTTCTACTTAACTGTACTTAAATTCTTGATTCAGAGTATCCATGTGTTAAAATTTAAGTTTTTAAGACTTCCTACTGTACTAGGGACAAAATGGTCATTTTATCCTAATTATGAGAATTTTTGATTTGTAATTCATTATTTCATGATAAGTACATAATTTAGAATGTTGGAAAATTCTCCGGGTGTTAAGGTTTTGTTGCTTGAGTTTTAGACCTTTTTAGGGTTTCTAGACTGACCTTAGGGGTTTTGAGTTTTAGTTAGGGTTTTCGAACCTCTTCTATGTTTTATAGCCTCGTGGGTTATCCATCACTAATACTATGGTTTGGGCTGAATTTTTACACGAGTCATTATCAACTAGGTTGTTAGAACTAGGGTCCGAACTAGGTCGTTACAAACTACCCCCTTAAACAAATTTCATCCTCGAAATTTCATCTCGTACTTCATCGTGTGAAGAGTTGGGGATGGTTTACTAGCATATGCCTTCTCGTCTTCAAGTTGGCTTTCTCACTTTCTTAGTGCTGCCCTAGAGCTTCTATTAACAAAATCAATTTTTTTTACAAAGCACCTTGCTTTGGATCTCTACGGAGCTTTTCTCGAAGTTACATCTTTGTATTCACATACAACTCGTGGTAACTCAGTGGTTGACTGGGCATTTGTATCGGCGAGCATGTAAGCAATTGTTTCGTTGAAGTTACTTGATCTACACACCTTTGTGTTACTCGTTGTTAGGTTTTCACGTCGTTCTCCTTGAAATCATATGATAGTACCATTCTCTTCTCGTGACCATTTCTTCTTCTATTGACAATCAATGATAGAGTGATGTCCAGAGAGCTAGTCCATTCCAAGAATCGCATCGTATTCGTTAAAATCCATGACTCGCAGGTCGGAAGTCATAAGGGTGTTGGTACTCTCAACGTGCAAGTTCTACAAACAAAGTCTACTCGTGTGTGATATTCTAAGGGTGTATCGACGCTTGGAGTCTACTCTAATACTTCAGGTTCCAAGAGTAGAGATTGCATACATGCCAAAGACATGAAAGAATGGGATGCTCCATAATCAAACAATACTTTCACTAAGGTATTGAACATCATGGACATACCTTGTATGACTTGAGTATCATCCTCTTCTTCTTCCTGTAGTGCGATGATCCTTCCTCCTCTTGGCCTATTATCGTACCCAGTTCTAAAACTCCCAGCTACAGCTCCTTGATTGACCAGCCTCACTCTCTGCTGCATGTTGATTGGCCTCCATAACCCTCGATTCTTTACTGGTCCCCCATTCATATTTTGAACATTACCTACAGGTCATGCGTTCCCAAACTGTGGTTGGTTCCTTTATGGCTCGATGGGTTCTTGACGTTGTTCATACCCGTAAGGCTGAAGTTGTCTCTATTTTTGCGACGGCTGTTCCCTAAGACGAGGACACTCAAACCTTTTGTGCGTTGGTTGTTAGCACCCGAAAAAAACTAGGGTGGTCACAGCCTTTCCCTTGTTTTGTCCAGATCCCCCAGGCACTGTGTATGGTTTGGCAGCTGTGAAACCCGAGTTGTTTCTAAGGGCTCCACCACCTCCAGTATTCCCTTTCTACTTTCCCCAAACCTTCCTTTATTCTGTAATTTTCGTCTCTACATAAATGGCTGCGCGTACAACCTGAGCATACATAGGTAGTTCCAAGTATACGAGCTTACTCCTGATAGCTGGTTCAAAACCCCATTCCAGCCTTCTTGCCCTAGAATTTTCATCTAGTGCCAAAGTTGAAGCCTAGCGGTATAATTCCTCAAATCAGCCAATATACTGTGATACTATCATTGGTCCTTGCTTGAGATCCAAAAGCTCCCTAATTATTTCCTGACGAATGGAGGCTAGAAAATACTTTTCCAAGAACAGTTTCTCGAACTGAGTCCATGTCAGAGCATCTACATCCCTCGTATCTTAAATCCTAGTCCACTAATGGTCAGCCTCAAATTCTAGTACGTGAGTGACCAAGGCTGGGCTTTGAAAATATTTTTGCTGAGCTTTGGCTCATGACGTGGGATTTTAAAATATTTTTCAGGTGCATACGGTCACAAAAGTTGATCGGGAGGAGCCGGAGGGGCAGAAGATTTGTAGTCTTTCTTTTTGTTTCTTTTTAGACCATATATTGTTTACACGTTTTTTGTGTTGGAACAGTGTATTGTAAGCCTGTTGGCATTTATATTTAATGCATGTATGTTCTTTATCTTGAGAGTAAATCATCAGGTTGGGTGTTGTTTATAGGTGTTTCGAGTAGCCCGGAGTTTAGGGCGTGATATGGGTTATCCGTCACTAATACTATGATTTGGGCTAGGTCATTACACGGGCTATTATTAACTAGGTTGTTACAACTAGGGTCCGAATTGTGTCGTTACAGGAGCATTTGAGGAGGGTGCCCAAGATTTAGCTTGGCCAAATTGAGGTGTCTACACTACCGTAATTGTCACGCCCCAATCTCCGAGACACGTGAACTACCCAACAGATCCTCTAAAGATGGCCCAACCCGAGAAATGATAGAAATAAACTCGATTTATTGGTCAAAACCATCTTTAAAGAAAATCTTTAGAGTTTAAATAAATTTTCAAAGAGATATCAACCCATTAAAAACATATCTCCCAAACTTCCACTTTATTAAAAATGAGTCTTATAATGAACACGAATTGAAAGCACTTCTTATCCGAGAAACTAACTTCAAACTCATCTCCAAACATTATTTATTTGCCAAAAGATATTCTAAGTGTCAATTTTTTTTGAAAAAAAAAATTCTGGCAGAGTTTTCTTTACTTTTCCGAGAATCCAAATTTTCATAATAACCTATAATAGCGCAAACAACAAATTATACGTAGACTTTTCCTGGATCTCAATAACCAGAACCACAACTCAAAACTATATCAAAGACTAGTCACGCTACTATCAATATAAATACATTCCTCCAAAGAAAATAAGGAAATTCATGATTTTCTTTCTTTGTTTTACAACCCAAACATAATCCAAATCTCAAGAGTATAGCTACATGAGTTTCCCATCTTCAATTCCATAATATACACATTTACAGATTTCAACCCAACTTCTTCCAAAATGTTAATCAAAACATTTATACAACAGTCTTCACTTTTTCTTCAAAACTGTTACAAGATGTTCCAAATCATCCAAGTCTATTCCTTCTCATATGAACCTTAAAAACATTTATTCGAACAACATGAGTCGAAACTCGTAGGATAATGACTAAAAATGATGTTATGCATGATATGTGAGGTGTGAGTGTATGGATGCATTATGCAAAACAAGCAAGTATCCATGTACATAAGCTAAAATCTTCATCCATTCACTACTAAGTTCAAAATAAAAGCATTTGTCATCACATTCTCCTCTTAACATACATGTTAATCATAAATCTCCAATTACAATTCCAAGATTCAAGTGTGTCACCCATTTCATTTGCTACTGGTTCCCATTAAGTTCGACTCTGTTTATTTTTATTCGTGTCATTTAATTTCTTACCAACTTTCCAAATCCATTCAATTTATTAATTAAGTTTTGAACTGACACCTATATGCAGCTTATAGAGACCCCTAGCTATTACCATCCATCTAGCTACGCGTAACCCAAAGGATAATAACCTATTCTATAACTCACCACAGAATCCTCCCATTTCGGTTTCCCTTCGAAACGCTGATGATTAGGTAATCCATGTACACCTTTTCGGGGGCTAACCCGATGGATAGGGCACCCAACTTGCGCAGGTTTCTAGTATTTCACTATGGATCTAGTCAAACCCAACTTATTCCATAACCAACCGTCAGTTCCAATTCAATTTAATTATTTAAATTTTCATCCACTTAACCATGATTCGAACCAAAAGTATTGGTTCATCGCATTAAAATCAACCGTATAAATTTGCCGCATCAATCAATATACACATTAATCCAAAATTAAATTTAATTCCAAGTTTTATGTAGTTAATCCTCAAATTTATCACATTCCATGATTTGTCATTAATTTAATCACCACATTGATTTTTCTTTTTATATCGAACCCTACCAATAGATATAACATCATTCAATAGTAGTAATAAGGATAGTTAATTCACATATCACATCTAAACCTGGAATTAAATTCACAATTTCGCATAATAACCCAACGAATGAGTCCATATGTTGAACATAATACTAATGTAATTCAAACCTTTTAATTTACTCTACCTTTACACAACTAATGATTCACAATCACATAAATTAGAATTTACTTCAAATAGTTCTCAAACCTTCTATTTTAGTTATATTTTCAACCATTAATTTAAACTAAGATTTACTTTCAAAGTTTATCAAATTTTCTTTAAACTATGAATTTAGCTCCATATTTATAGTTCTCCAAGTTTCAAGATTCAAACCACACTCCCTAGTCATCCCAATTTCATTAATTTAACCAACAATCAAGTTATCCAAAGCCTCACTACAATATAACTAGGGTCTTGGTATCAAATTTCTCAAATCCATAAGTTAAATTATAGAGTTAACTCAATAACCACAAATTACCAAATCGCATAACTCATACTGCTCACAAAATGCTCAAATTTTATCCTTTCATTCACATTACCATGAAGTTCAATCAAGTACTCCAAGAATTTGCTAGGGTTTAGTCAAATCTCCCAAATTACATAGTTAAATTACCAATTCAATCCTCACTCCATCAGTACTCAAGGTACAAGTTTCTAACAATCAATGACTTAAGTTAGGGTTTTACCAAAATTTATCACATGATTCACAAATTAAATATAACAATAAAGAAATGGTTCAAACTCACTAATTAACTCAACTTCCATATACACAAAGCTCCCCAACATCCTTGACTAAGGTTTACACTTCAATTCTTATTAAATCTTTTGATTAAACCATGAATTCAAACCATCAACCATGAAATTTCAAGTTAAAATGCTCAAACCACTTAATAGGTATTCCAATTTTATCTCCGTACTAAATTAACCTGGAACCAAATCCACATTCTCAAACCCAAGCTTTACTCACACATCTCTATCTTATTATTGTTTTCAAAGGTAACATTGTTCAAGAATTTAAACCAACAATTTTAAATCCAATAACTTGAAATCAACTCAAAACAACTACATCGACAATGATTTTTCATGTAATGAATCACACATTTTATAAAACCTTAAAATAGTTCCAACTCTTTAAAACTTCTCAAATTCCCAAGAAATCCAAACCTCATATCAATACAAAGTTTAGTTTATATACTAAGTCATCCCAAGCATTTAAGTTAACTTACAAATTGAACCTAGGGCTTTATTTTAAAATCCCAAATCTCCTTACATCAATTCTTGAAACAATTCTATTCCAATGATTCAACAATCCAAATGCCTATGACAATACCATCTTAATTCCAACCCTCAAATTTTTAATTAATTTTCATAGAACCAATATAATATAACCACTTTAAGCTAGATTTTTTTATCCAAAAACCCCCAAATCATAAAGTTAGGCTCAACATAAACTTAAATCAACATTTTATCAAGTTAAAAGCTTAATCAAACTTTCCATGGTTCCAATTTCAACACCCAATTTAGGATTCCCCCATTTAAAGTTTCCAAATCTCCCAATTTAATCACCATCCCATTTTGAAATCCACAAATTAATAAGTTATAAGATTCAAACTCTTTTCTTGGTATCCCAATCTCAAATTAGGAAGTTACATGATCCAAACAACCCCTTTGGTATTCTAATATCATCTTCTCATTCAATTAGCCAGGGTTCCAACCAAGTTAGTCATGAATTTAGCCAGGGCTTAAATTAAATCTCCAAGATTTTTTAGGGTTTCATGGATTTAACTTGAAAATCAACACACATCTAAACAAAATATCATGTTTTAGTTAAGATCCTACCTTTTATAAGCAAAATCCCAAAATTTTGCCAAACCCTAGATTTTGGCCCACCATAAATTTAATCCTTTGATGGCTCACTACAAACCTCCTATCGTGTAGTGTTTGCATTCTAAGCGGCGTCGAGCAATTTGATGTATATCGATCAATTTTGAAGAGGGAAGGAAAGGTTAGAGCTCAAAGCTCTCTCCCATGGCTGCCGAACAAAAAAAGAAGAAGAGGAGAGGGAAAGAGGTGCTCGCAGGTGGGGGAGGGGTGTTTCGCACTTATTCCATTTTTTTTAGCTTTTCTCTCTCAAAGCTTCTAGAAACTCCCGCACTTAATAACATAATATAATTATACAAATAAACCATTTTTATTTAAATTTTTCCAATTCAATTTAAATAATAAATAAATAAATAATAAAAAAAATTTTATCCCAGGTATACTATGAAAATTTTTTGGCACTATGAAATTATTTACAAATTAATATCCCAGGTATACACCCATGTCAATTCTCATACACAAATACTATATTTATCTTCAGAAATTATCACCATGTATTTAATTATGTTAATAAAATTAATTAATGATAAATAAAACAGATTAGGTCTCCACAACTATTCCCTTCTCAAATACGAAATGCCCCAAAAATTTTATCTCATTCAATCAAAATTCACATTAACTGGCCTTAGCATAAAGCCGCACCTCCCTTTAAACTCATAGGGCCGTCCTTAGATGTTGTTCGTGTTCCTCCTCAGTTCGGGAATAGACCAATATATCATCAACGAAAACTACCATGAACTATTCCAAATATGGCTAAAAGAGTTTGTTCACCAAACTCATAAATACTCCCAGGCCATTGGTTAAACCAAATGGAGTAACCACAAACTCATAGTGGCTACATCTGGCCCTAAAGGTTATTTTCAGTATATCCTCCTCTTCACTCGCAGATGATGATACTAGGATCTGAGGTCAATTCTCGAGAAGTGGGTCGATCCCTTGAGTTGGTCAAATAAATCATCAATCTGTGGCAAGGGGTATCGGTTCTTACTGGTTACCCTGTTCAACTGTCGGTAATCAATGCATAGCTGCAAAGTTTCATCCTTTTTCTTTGCAAAAAGTGCAGGTGCACCCCAGGCGATGTGCTCGAGTGGATGAATCCCTTGCTGAGTAGCTCTTGGAGTTGTTCCTTCAGCTCTTTGAGTTCTGTTGGTGCCATGTGGTGTGGGGCGATCGACATTGGAGCGGTTCCTGTTTAGAGTTCAATTACTAAAGTCGATCTCTCATCATAGAGGTAATTTGTAACGACCCGATTTCGACCCTAGTTGTAACAACCCGGTTGATAATGGCCCGTGTAAATACCCAGCCCAAATCAGAGTATTAGCAATGGTTAGCTGAAAAAATCTTAAGTCACTAAAAGATAAAAAATCCTAACTAAACCCAAAACCCTAAGTTCAATCCGAAAACCATAAAAAGGTTTAAAACTCAAGTAAAAAAATCTTAACACCCGAAGAACCACCCGACATTCTAAATTGAGTAATTATCATGAAATAATGAATTAAAAATTAAAAAATTTCATAATTAGGGTAAAATAACTATTTTGCCCCTAGTACAGCAAAAAATTTTAAAAATTTAAATCTTCAATTATAGACACCCTAAATTAGATATTTAAGTATAATTAAGTAGCAAAAGGCAAAATAACATCAAAAATAACAAAAAAACCCCTTAGTGGTATCCCTTAAAAAGATGAAAAAAGTATCAAATCAAGCATTATGATAATCCAAGACTTGTTTAACAAGAAATATACATAATAATATGATATTATAGGCTAACAAAAGTAAACAAATTATTATTGAAGTTCATACACACTAAAATAAGTCAAAAAGACATATTTTGTCAAACAAACTTAATTTGACTTAAAAGACTACATCTATTTAATCAATTGCTATGAAAACGATGATAATTCATGAGAATACTAAATTTATTATAAACATACTAAAATAATAAGTTTCAGTGAAAAAAAACACCAAAAAGATACATCAAATTAACTTTTAAAGCATTGCACAAAAGAGCACTCAAATTTAGGTAAAACCCCATGATTGATGTGGGGTCAGATTTTTGTCTCCCAAACTGACCCCTAGCTGTATTTCCTACCCCAAATCTGATATATCTCCCTCAAATATAGCACCATGTCAAGTCAACCCATGTGATAAGGAAGAAAAGGGACTTAAAAAGACTTAAAATTTACATCATTCTGTTCCCTAGCCTTTTCTATATAAAGTAAGCAAAACACCCTCTTTTCCACTTCATTATTTTTGGTCAAGTGAGGTGAGAGACCAGATTTCCATTGTTCTTGAGTGTTCTTCCAAGTTTGAGAGAGAAAGGGAGGAAAGAAGGAGAGAAAGGAGCCAAGGAAATCAAGGAGTGTTTTTCTTAAAGCTAAGTCCTTGCATCCTACCACCCTTTAAGCCACTAAACAATTAAATAAAACCTTTAAACCTTATGCATAATATCACTCAAAATATCCCTCAAGTCATCCCTTTAAACTCTTCAAAAATCAAGAACCGAAAACAAACCAAAAAAGCGTTGTAGTTGAGAAATAGGGATTGTGTTCTTGAATGATATGAGTGTGGTTGTGTATTGTTATTTTTGAGTTTGATGAATTAAAAGTGACATGGAACCTTGGTATTCATGTCTAAAAGACAATCATGCAATGAAATGGAACAAAACCTTGACATATCATAAGTAGGAGACTTGAACATACAAGCACCTAATTTTTGAGAACTTGAATGTTTTTACCCTGATCTTTAGAACTCCATAACTCAATGTAGAAAATTAATCTAAGCATGTTCATTATGTCCAGATTTATCTGTTTTTGTTATCTTTCATCCAAAGTTAGTTTCAACTCATTTGAGTACGTAGAACTTGAGATATTGCAATTCTACTAAAGCGTGTCGCTTTAAGACCAGTAAAAAATACAGACCTAAAAACCCTAGTTTAAAATGAGATCCGAGGTTTAGCCAAAATATACAAGTTGTAGATAACATGTATATCTAACTTCCCACCAAACATGAGCACAAAATATTGAGTTTTCATAGATTAAAGGTCCTTTGAAACTCTCTATTGTGATTTAGCCATTAAAGGACACTTTTCTCACATATTTTTGTATAGCCAAGAACCCCTATTTTTAGTGACTTACTCCAAAATTGGTCTATATGAACATTGTATCTTACATATTGAACTACTCGTTGTCCAAAACTCAGACCTAGAGACCTCGGGAAGGTCTCTCAAAACCGTTTCAAACTGTCTGTCCAAAACCGGCTCTGCTGAGTTTTGGTAGCTGACAAAACCTATTTTATCAAATTGCCCAAAACACTAACTTGTTCCAAATAACTACTCTTAGCACTAAACATTAAACTTGTAGGGGAAATGTTAAACTAGAACATATCAAAATATGGACTCATTTGGATTTGATGTGATATCCTAAAACCGAGACCAATAGAGGCGTATTTTTGGTAAAAGTTTGAGAAAAGTGCTGAACCGTTTTCGCTTAGAATGTTTTATTCACTCATTTGCCTTAGGTTTTGACCTTAGTGAAAAACATAAGTGTTGTAAAAAATATTTTTATCTAAATAGTGTTTAAAAATCATAACTTGATTCCAAGTCTAGATACCTTAAAACCCTACCAACTCTTTAATTTTAATACTTGAACTTGGCCTTTAAAGTTGCTATGTGTATGTTTGAGTACCTTTTGTCGTGAGACCCGAGTTTTTATTTTGATGATTCGAGTTAGTTGATTAGAATTTTTAAGTAAATGTACTATGATTTAAACTCATGTTATCAAGTTTGAATTGTATCTTATGAATTGAACTTGCGCCTCACACAGTTGTACTTATGCTTGGTGAGTTGTACCATGAACTTTGCCATGCTAGTCGACACCATGCTATAGATAGTTGCACTTGAGATCCATATTATACACCATGGGCATTGTCACTTGCATCTTGGCATATTAGAGTCCATATGTGTAAACCATTTTTGGGATGGGTTATTGTCCTTCTTGGTTCTAAGCCTAGGGCATCCTTGGTTGCCATTTTTGTAAATATTTTGGGATATATTCCGCTTGTACACCTTGGGTGCGTCCCCGGTGTTACAAATTTGGTCTATACACTTGTACACCCCGGGTGCATCCCCGGTGTTACAAATTTGGTTTATACACCCTGGTGCGTCCCAGGTGTTTGAAATGGTTTATCATGAATATTGTTGGGCATCATAGGTTCATTACTAGCACTCTGGTATTGATGGCATGCTATTATTGGTAGTTTGGACTTTGGAGTTGACATTGGTGGGAAGGCATCATGCTTCTTAAGGTGGGAGCATTTAGGTTCAACACAAACCCTACGCCGTTGCCATTAAGTAAAACGGCTGAGACATGAAGGCTAGGCAAGCATTTACTATTCACAATGAGGAGTAGTGATGGCTTTAGTGTACAATTTATCCGTAAAGTCTACTCTAGTAATTCCCGGCGTGGAATTCCTATTATGATCTAAGTGTATGTCGAGTTGGGCATTTACATTGCATACACGACATATCATACTCGCATGTTTACTAACGTATCTGCCACCTAGTTATAAATTTTTCTGTCTTCTTGACTTTAAAGTGTGCTTGAGTGTTACTTGGCATGCGTTGTGGTATATTTTATTATGAGTTTGTTTAGAAGGTTTAGGGAGTTTTCGTTTAACACCCCGGTTCGGACCCTAGTAGTAATCACCTAGATTGTAACAACTTGACTCAAACCCTAGTATTAGCGATGGATACACAATGAGAGCTTAGGTCGCTGCATGAATGAGAGAAATCCTACCTCAACCCGAAACCCTAATTTGACCCAAAAACCCTAAAAGGACCAAATACTCAGAGGTAAAATCTTAATACTCAAAAAAGCCCCAAGATAGCTTAAATTAAATAAATAACATAAAATATTAAATTAAAAATCTAAAATTCTCATAATTAGGATAAAATGACCATTTTACCCCTAGTACAGCAAAAAATTTTAAAAATCTAAAATTTGACACATAGATACCCAAAATCAGATATTTACATACAATTAATTAATAAAAGGCAAAATAACAACAAAAATGACCAAATTACCCTTGCATTGCCGGCCACCTAGGGAAATGTGCCCAAAAAGCTACTTTTTACCTTTTTAAGCTTAAAAATAAGACAAAGGTGTATAAGTTAAGCATTATTTTGACCTAGTACTTTTTATACAAGTAATATATATAATAATATGATAATATATGTCAACAAAAGAAAATAAATAATTATTTAAAACCTCTACACAATAAATAAGTCAAAAAACTAATTTTAGTCGAACTAGCTTAATTTAGCTTAAAAGCTTACACTTATTTAATTAATTGTTATCAAAATTATGATAAATAATGAAAAGACTAAATTAATTATAAATACGGTAATATAATAGGTTTTAGTAGATTTAGATACCAAAAAGATACATAAAATTAATATTTTATACATTTTCTTTCACAAAATGGTACCAAAACTTAATTTAAACCCTAATTTAATACAACAATCATATTTGTCTGCCCAAACCTGCCCTTAACCAAATTCTCAAGCTACCAAAAATCAGATTTGTAACTCTCAAACAATTCCCACCTCACATGCAACCCATAAAAATTGAAGAAAATTCAAAATAAAACTCCCAGCAATTATCATTCTCCATTATAATTTTTATTATAAAAACACACCCAAACACCCACTCTCCTTCATAAACATTTAGCTGAGAGTGAGAGAGAGAACCACCAAAAATTTATAAGTGTTCCATGAAAGAAGAAGGAGAGAAGAAGAAAGAAGGAAGAAAGAAGGAGGAAATGATCAAGGAGGAATCATGAAAGCTAAGTCCTATTCTTCCACAACATTTTGAGCATAAAAAGAGGTAAGTAAATCCCCTAAAACCCTATGATATTCTCCCATATGATTGCCCTCAATTCATCTCTATAATCGATCCTAAAGATAATAAACAAAGAATAACTCAAAAAGGCGTCGTAGGCATGAGTAGTGGACTGTTTGTGTATGATCAAGCTTTGCATGTACTTGCATGTGTATATTTTTGAGTTTTATGGCTTACATATGTTCTGGAGTTTCGGTTTGCATGAGTTTATGACATGCATGCAAAGAAAATACATAAAAAATTAACAGGACATGAGCTAAGTCTTCAAAACCCTAAATAACCTGATTTTCTGGACATGGGAACATTCTGCCACCAACTTTAAAATGTCATAACTAATTGTAGAAAAACGTTCATAAAGTGATTTTTGTATCCAGACCTAGATTTTTGAGTTCTCTTTCATAAAAAATTAGTTTGAAGTGATTTCGTTAGGTAGAACTCCAGATATATCATTTTTTCCAAAGACCTAAAAACCCCAAGATAGTATGAGAACCGAGCTTGGGTCAAAACATAAAAATTGTTGCAGACATATTTATCTTACTGTCCACCAAAGAGGAGCCAAACATATGAAGTCTTGATAGGTTAAAACACTTTCCAAAGTCACTACTAAGAATTAATGACTGACAGAGCTCTCTGTCACACCTTTTTGTGAGACCAAACACCTAAGTTTTGAATGACCAAATCCAAAAAGTAGTAAACATAAAAAATATAGCTAACATATTAAAATAAATACTGAGCAAAAATCAGCCCAAAATACCCTCGGATAGTACCCTAAAAATTTTGAGCATTCTCGGTTGAAAACCCACTCTGTAGACCCTTTTTAGACTGACTGAACCCTTCTTATAAATTAGCCAAAATTTCAAACTTTTTCCTAATAACTTGCCCTAGTACAAAACATGAGACTTATAGGGGACACCTTAAAATAAAACCTCACAAAACCTGTCACGCCCCAAAACCCAGGGTCACGTAAAAATTCACCAAAACACAAGTTTTATGAAAATAGGTTTTCATACATTCAAATCCACTTGTTGAAATCAAATGAAAATCCAATATACATCTCTCATAAACAATAAACATACAGTTCCAACATTCATACAGTATATCGCCTTATGGCGTACAAAACTTGCTTTTACGAACAGGGATACCAAAAAGGAAAAGTACAAAAGTCTTCTGCCATTCATCACCACGGGCACCACGAGATCTACTTAAGATCATTCCCCTTATCATCACCTGAAAATGATTTTGTACAGAAAATCCCACCCGTGAGCCAAAGCCCAATAGAAACAGACTATAAAGCTACGAATGATCATGAGTAGATCTTGTGGTGCCCGTGGTGACAGATGGCGGAAGATTTTTGTAGTTTTCCTTTTTGGTATGTCTGTTCCTAAAGACAGGTTTTATACGCCATAAGGTGATATACTGTATGCGTGTTGAAATTATATGTTTATTGTTTATGAGAGAACCATATTGGGTTTTCATTTGATTTTAACAGGTGAATTTGAATGTATGAAAACTTATTTTCATAAAACTGGTGTTTTGGTGGATTTTCATGTGACCCTGGGTTTTGGGGCGTGACAACATGGTATCAGAGCTCTGGGTTCGAATACCTAAGAGTCATGGGAAGAGGGTTTATCACCTGGTGACGTTGATAACTGATGCTTGCTTGCATATGTATAAATGTTTTTATGACATGCTGATAGCTTGATAAGCATGATAGTTGGTGTATCTATGAGTATGGAGGTTGGGTCTTGGGATGGATTAGTCTTGCCTTCGGGCGTTTAGATTAACAAGTTTGGGAGCTAAGTTAGAGACGCGTTTGGCCGACGTGTTTTCTAGCAAGGAATCCGAATAGGTTATCCAAATTGACGCGTCTGTCTTGTTGATTCTCCTCGGTATGTGAGATGTGTTGCGTCACCTTAAGTGGTTATGTGTTAACCTGCTTATGTGTTTATGTTACGCAGTAGCATGTTGTATGAAAGCTTATCTCGTTATCTGCTTCATATAGAATTATGTCCATGCAGGGAGTGCGGGGACGGGGTCGTGGTTGAGGCCGTGGCCGAGGTCGTGCTTATGTTCAGGTTCCAGAGGAAGGAGACGTCCATGCCCCACAGGAACAGGTGGGTGGTGCTGATGTCATGCAGGAGATGCTTGCCACTACGAGAGCTATGGCTGAGGCATTCAGGGCTGGAGTGAGGGCTCCTAAGCCAAGAGCCTATGTGGCTATGAGGAAATTTCGGCAGTTGGATCCTCCGACCTTTTCTGGGGAACCAGACCCCAAGGTTGCTACTGAGTGGTTGAAAGTGACCATAGCTATCTTCGATACTCTAGATATTGAGGAGGATACTTTGCATGTGCGGTTGGCAGCGTTCTAACTGCAAAAAGATACTAGAGAGTGGTGGAAGTTTGCCAAGACTATGGTGGATGATACATGGGCTGCTTTCACGAGAGTCTTCTTGGAGAAGTATTTCACGAGATCTTTGAGAGACACATACCAGGAGGAGTTCGTTTCCGTTGTTCAGGGGAACCTTCCTGTGGTCTAGTATGAGGCCAAGTTCTCAAATCTATCGCGGTTCGCAGCTGAGACGGTATTTACAAAAGAGTTGCGCACTAGGAGGTTTGAGAGGGGCCTTCGACCTGCCATTAAGGACAGGATTGCAGCTTTGGGTTTGGATGTGTACATTGCGCTAGTGGAAGCTACTATTCGAGTAGAGAACTCACTGGCAAGGAGCCGTAGAGTGAGAGAGAGTGGGAGTCAGTAGGGCAATAGAGATGTATAGTTCCAGAGGCGTAGGAGAAAGCGTCTGAGGTCGTCTTGACCTAGTTCTCATTTTGTCGGATCGTATCAACCGCAGTCGTCCACACCTGCACCTTCAATGGCCTCGGCAGGAAGGCCAAAGCAAAGAGGGCTGATTTGTTATCGATGCGGACAGCCGGGGCATCGTTCAGTTGAGTGCCCGCAGAAGGGCCAGGTACAGAGTTCACCGTCCGTCTAGTCACAGACGAGAGACCCACCTATCTACTTTGGGTGTGGTCAGTCCGGGCATATTTGCAGATACTGTCCCCAAGAAGGAATGTTCCGAGTGTGATAGGAGCGCCAGCTACTTCATCTGCACAAAGATGACAGACTCCTCAGCAACCTAGGGCCCAGACGTCTAGGTTTGCAGTGAGAGGTACTTCAGCACAGTCTGTAAGGCAGCCGACGATTCAAGGTTATGGTGGATAGACCAGACCACCGCATGCCAAGGCTTACGTTCTTGCTGATTGCAGTGCTTCCAAAGCACCAGTTGCATCTGATGCTGCAGCTACTCCAGCTATGATCAGAGGTACTCTTCTAGTCTTTAGATCGTGGGCCAGTGTCCTCATCAACACGGGAGCATCACATTCTTTTATCTCTTCTGCTTTTGCATCTGCATTGGGGTTACAGATAGACCCGTTGGGTAGTGCATTGAGCGTAGAGACCCCAGTCAGTGGGAATGTGGTGTTGAGTACAGTTTGCAGATCGTGTGAGTTAGGAGTCGTCGGTCATCCTTTAGAGTTTGATTTTATCATTCTAGACATGACTACATTTGATGTCATCCTAGGGATGGACTGGCTGACTACCTACCGTGCCTTTATAGATTGTGAGCGACAGAGGATGTCGATCTGTACACCGGACGGTGACTGCTTTTACTTTTTGGGTGCTCGAGATGAGGGTTTGGTGTCTGTGCCAGGTACCGCACGGGTTCGAGGGAACTTGGGTTTCCTCTTTTCTGCTCTCAGGTTAGATCAGCTGGGTGAGGTTTGAGGGGAGCTACCCCCTGTGATCTTTGATTATCCAGATATTTTCCCTGATGATCTGTTTGAGTTACCACTGAGCTGAGATGTGGAGTTCTCTATTGATCTTGTTCCAGGAGCAGCTCCTATCTCTATGCCATCATATCGCTTTGCACCTGCTGAGTTGCAAGAACTCAAGGTGCAGTTGTAGGAGTTGCTTGACAAGGGGTTTGTACGGCCGAGTACGTCGCCATGGGGAGCACCAGATTTGTTCACGAAGAAGAATGATGGGTCTTTGAGACTGTGCATAGATTGCAGGAAGCTAAATCAAGTGACAGTCAAGAACAAGTACCCTATGCCTTGGATTGATGACATGTTTGATCAGCTAAGAGGATTGCGCTGCTTTTCAAAGATTGACTTGAGGTCAGGGTATCACCAGCTGAGGATTAGGGACAAGGACATAGTGAAGACCACCTTTCGGACTCGTTATGGTTACTACAAGTTTTTGGTCATGCCGTTCGGTTTGACGAACACCCCTGCAACTTTTATGGGTTTGATGAACCGTATCTTCCACCCTTACCTGGATAGTTTTGTAGTGGTATTCGTGGATGACATTTTGATCTATTCACCTACGAGGGAGATGCATGAGGAGCATCTACATGTTGTTTTGCAGCTTCTGAGAGAACATCGCTTGTATGCGAAGTTCGAGAAGTGTGAATTCTAGATGTCAGAGGTGAGATTCCTTGGACACGTGGTGTCGAAGGATGGGGTATTAGTGGACTCGTCGAAGACTGATGCTATGACAGACTAGCAACGACTGAAGAACATCTTTGAGATCCGTAGTTTCTTAGGTTTGGCAGGTTATTATCGGCGGTTCATCAAAGACTTTTCCATGTTGGCAGCATCGATGACGCGCTTGTCGCGAAAGGGAGTTGTGTTTATGTGGAGCGAGTCCTATGAGTCAGCCTTCTAGGAGTTGAAGTGGAGATTGACCAGTGCGCTAGTGTTGATTATTCAAGAGCGAGGCCTTGGGTATACGGTGAATTGCGATGCATCACACGACGATTTAGGCTGTGTATTGATGTAGGGAGATAAGGTTGTAGCCTATGGCTCACGACAGTTGAAGACACACAAGAAGAACTACCCGACCCATGATCTGGAGTTGGCAGTTGTGGTTTTCGCCTTGAAGACATGGCAGCATTATCTATATGGTGAGCACTTTGAGGTTTTCTCTGATCACAAGAGCTTAAAATACTTGTTTTCGCAGAAAGACTTGAATCTTCGCCAACGACAATGGATGGAGTTGTTGGGAGACTATGACTTTGATTTGCAGTACCACCCGAGAAAGGCAATTGTCGTAGCTAATGCGCTCAGTAGGTGATCTCATGGTTCGTTAGCTTCTGTGGCTATACGAGAATGGGATATGCTTAGAGATGTTGGGGAGTTTGATTTGTGTCTCGGGGAGACAGCAAGAGGTGCAACTTTATATTCAGTAGCTTCACAGCCTGCGTTGGTTGCACGTGTGTTAGAGGCTCAACGAACTGATCAGGAGGTTTAGATGATACGGGACCGCATTGCTAGTGGGAAGGACACATTAGGATGGACAGTAGGTTCGAATCAGAGTTTGAGGTTAACAGGGCGACTATTTGTGCCAGAGTCGTGTTGTGCTGAGTTGCTACATGATTTTCATCATTCACGTCTTGCTGTGCATCTCGAAGGCACGAAGATGTATCATGATTTGCGCCGTCAGTTTTAGTGGACCGGCATGAAGAGGGACGTTATTCGATTCGTTTCTTGATGCCTTACTTGTCAGCAAGTAAAGGTGGAACACTAGAGACCAGGAGGATTGTTGCAGCCTTTGCCTATATCGGAGTGGAAGTGGGACAATGTCACGTTGGATTTTGCATCAGGACTTCCTCGATTGCCGGTGGAATATAATGCTGTTTGGGTTGTGGTTGATAGGTTGACGAAGTCTCCGCACTTCCTCCCTATTTGAGTGAGAGATTTGATGGACAGATTGGGTAGGTTGTATGTTTGGGAGATAGTCCGACTACACGGAGTACCGGTGACTATTGTTTCTGATCAAGACCCGCGCTTTACATCGCGCTTTTGGCAGAGTCTTCACATGGCTTTGGGGACGAGCTTGACTTTTAGTGCAGCTTTTCACCCACAGACCGACGGTCAGTCTGAGAGGACCATCCAAATTTTAGAGGACAAGTTGAGAGCCTGCGTGCTTAATTTTTGGGGTTCTTGGGAGGACTATCTATCATTAGCAGAGTTTACATACAACAATAGTTATCAGTCCAGTATTGGGATGGCATCGTATGAGGCTTTGTATGGTAGAACGTGTAGATCGCATGTGTGTTAAACAAAGGTGGGAGAGACCGCTATTTTGGGAACCGACCTAGTGCGAGAGACAGCCGAGAAGATTGCAGTGATTCGGCAGCGTCTGGTGACAGCACAGAGCCGCCAGAAGAGTTATGCAGATCAGAGGAGGAGACCTTGCCACCTCAGTTGGCATCTGTGCATAACGTGTTTCACATTTCTATGCTTCAGAAGTATAAGGCAGATCCGTCACATGTTCTGGATTGGGTTGGGTTGCGAGTTGATGAGGATGTCACCTATGAGGAACATCCCGTGAGGATTCTAGATATAAACGAGCAGGTGTTTTGGGGGAGAACGATTGCTCATGTCAAAGTTCAGTGGCTTCATCACGGGATTAAAGAAGCAACTTGGGAGCTTGAGTCCGGGATACGTGCTAGATACCCGGAGTTGTTTACCTTGTGACCTTGTAGTGAATTTCAGGGGCAAAATTCCTTAAGGGGAGAGAGTTGTGAGACCCTGTACCGTCTCCTTTTTATATATATGCATATTCTGCGCCTTTCGACGCATGCTTAGAATTTTTGCTTCTAAATGTTTTTAAGCGTTTTGAGGTATGATAGAGTTTACTTGAGCATGCTGGGTTGGTCATGGTGGTTGCAGGGAGTTACGGTGCGAATTTTAAAAAAAAAAGAAGAAATTTTGGAGGCCTATAAATATCTGAAGTTAGATATTTTCAAAAGATATTTTCAAAACTTAACTCCTAAGTTTCCTCCTTTTTCTCTCCGCCTTCTCTCTAACTTCTCGGGGGCCTGAGGCTTGGTTTTTGAAGGACCAACAGTCGACCCTTGTTATAGGCATTGTGCCTTACGCATCTATCCGGATGAAATTTTATTTCGACGAAGCTCGATTTTGCACGCAGATCGAAGCGTCGAGTTATTGACTCACCGAGGTAGGATTTTAGACTTTAAAGTTGTTAGAGGGGTCGTATGTAATCTTATGCATCTTTACTGTCGTTTATTCATGAAAAGGTGTTCATGTTTGGGAAAAGTGGCTTTTTAGTTTAAAAACCTTTTTTCGTCGTTTCGGTTGGATGAAAATGGTGTTGGATGTTTCTTTTGATGCCTTTGGTGATAGGCTTAAGTGTGTGTGAGTTCATGGGTGTGAGATGGAAGCTTCGAGACTTCATCTTGGGTTTAAAATGGCAAAACCAAAGGTGAAAAACATTTTCTGGGCTAGTTCGGTCGACAGAACCCATGGGGTCAGTCGAATGAACAGTGTTGTTGGGCATTTTGGCATGGATTCCAGTGTGTTCTTCAGTCGACTGAACCTGGGCTGTTGAGGGTGCATCTTTGAAAATTATATTTTTTTTAAGGTTTGGAGCTAACCTGTGGGGTTGAGGCTCAACTTTTAAAATGTTTTGATGAAAACCATGCATTTTCATGCATTGATCTCCATGGTAGATGGATTGGATCTTCTTATACAACTGTTGTATAGCTTTGAAACTCATGTTTTTACATGTTTATTTGATCTCCATGTTAATGGATGGATCTGTAGGTTTCTTTGATCTCCATGTTGATGGATGGATCTACGTATACATGTTTAAGGTATAAATGTGAAAAGGTTTTGGTTTTGATAAATGATTCCCTAGATGTACCGGGATAGCAGGTATTTGGCACGAGTTGCCCTCGGTGGAAGTCCAAAAACGTGCACAGAGTAGGTACCTTGGTCATTCGGGTTAATTCCCGTAAACTAGGTGGTTGGGAGCTTTGTTCCCTCAGGTTTTGGGCTTGTAAACTAAGCTTTTACGTTGTGGTGGCTTCGTGTAGAACTTACATTTACCTAACCGGTCCTACGATGTGTAGGGATTGGGTAAAGGGGCAAGAGTCTATGGTTGCTACATCTGTCCCCTTGGGACGGAGTCGGTACATAGGATTTCATGTTATCTTTTCTCCTCGGCTGTGTGGTTCGAGTGGAGCAAACTGTTTTTATCTTTCTCATCGGTTGTGTGGCTTGAGTGGAGCATACTATTTTACCAGTTTATTTTTCTCGGTTGTGTGTTCCGAGTGGAAAAAAATGTTTGATTACAGTTTTCTTTAACTGTTGTTTGCATTAGTTATAATGCATGGTTTCACTTGTTGTCGAGTTAGCTCCCACGATATGATTGCATATCTTGCTTTACAGCTTTATAGTCTGTTTCTATTGGGCTTTGGCTCACGGGTGAGATTTTCTGTATAAAACCATTTTTAGGTGATGATATGGAGAATGATCTTGAGTAGATCTTGTGGTACCCGTGGTGACGGATGGCGGAAGACTTTTGTAGTTTTTCTTTTTGGTATGCCTGTTCCTAAAGGCAGGTTTTGTACGTCATAAGGCGATATACTGTATGCATGTTGGAACTGCATGTTTATTGTTTATGAGAGATGCATATTGGGTTTTCATTTGATTTCAACAGGTGGATTTGAATGTATGGAAACCTATTTTCATAAAACTGGTGTTTTGGTGGATTTTCACGTGACACTGGGTTTTGGGGCGTGACAAAAACTTAGAGCCATAGCACTTGAAATGATACCCCAAAACCGTGGCCAACAGAGGCTTGAATGCTGTGTTTTTCTCTGTAAAATCTTGAATGATTTTTACTTAAATAAAGTAATTAACCTTTTTGCCCTAGGATCTGACCTTAGTGTTAAACACGAAAGATGTAGGAAATATTTTTATTTAATTGGTGTTCAAAAATAAGAAATTAAATTCATGTCTTGGTACCTTAAAACACTACTGTAATTTTAAAATTGACAATTCAATACTTACTTAAATTTGGCTAAGTACTTGAGTGGCATGTTACTTTATGGAACTTGAGTATGTGGACTTTATATGAACCTTATGAGTAATTGGTGTATGAAAATGATAATTTTGATGAAATGAACTCATGTCGGTAGTTTGAATCTTTGTCACATAAATTATGGTTATGCTTCGCATGCTTGTACTTGATGCTTTAGCAAGTTATACCCTGTGTCATATCATGTTTATATGCCATGCTATAATTAATTGCACACGGGAAGCATATTGTACATCATGAGCATTCCTACATTTCATCTTAGGTTATCGAAGTCCTTTTCATTCCTTTCAATTTGGGTTTGGTGACATGAAAATCATTCTTTTAGTGGTTGTGGATCTAGGGTGTCCCTGGTTACCATATTTGAAATTAATTTGGGAGATTGTTTATTATTAAAAAAAAAGGGGATTTGGAACCATGGGTTCGTCACTAGCTTTAATTAGACTTTGGGTTGACGCCTAACGAGCATCCTAATCCTTAATGTGGGATCAGTTGGCCAGGAATAAGGATGGGTAAAATTGGATAAAGGCCCGCTCCCACACTGTTGTCATTGCGTAAAACGGCTCTAAGGCATGTAGCCATAGCGAGGGTTTACCTTTCTCAGCGAGGCGAGAATATATTAGGTGATCAATATACCATCAAGTCTACTCTGTAATTTCCGGCATGAAATTCATGATATTGTTCTGGATGTATGTCAGGATGGGTAACTGTATTGCATTCATCTACATCACGCACTCGCACAATTGTTCAAATATGTGTTTGCTCTATTGAAAATGATAAATTATCAATGTCTTTGCCCTTAAATTGTTATTGGGTATTATACGATATGTATTGTAAGATATCTTATTCTGAGTTTGTTAGACGGTTTAGGAAATTTACTTCTGAGCTCCAGCTCATGGCATTCATGCCACAGGTGAAGAAGAAGAACCATTTGAGGAAGACGGGTTTGCTAAAAGAGAAGATTTTGTGGAAGAGGGAGAGTGGTAGGAGCCAGCAAATTCCAACAGTGCCGCTTGAAGATGTAGGATATTCGCTTTTTGATCTTTTGTTCAATTTTCCACGGACATGTTGTAACTTTTGTTGAATTTTCTGGATGACTGTAATTGTTAAGTATTTTAAACGAATTCAGAACCCTTAATGATGTAGTAATTATCATAAGTAATTATGAATGCATGGCTAGAATATTTTCCTTATTTACAGTTCTGTATGTTCTGACGTGCCCAGAGGATGGGGCGTCACACCAATCACTCACATAAATCATTTAGAGTCCATGTATTCAAGTTTCTAATGTAACATGCCATTCTCACACTTAGCCAAATTTGAGCAATTGTGCAAGTGTCAATTTTAATGTTACAGCGATGTTTTGAAGTACCTAAACATAGATTTAATTTTTTATTTTTGAGCACCAATTAGATAAAGATATTTCCTACAATTTTTATGTTTTGAACTAAGGTTAGATCCTAGGGCAAAAAGGTCATTTACTTTGATTAAGTGAAAATCATTCAGCACTTTATAGTGGAAAACGCATAATTTAAGCCTCTGTTGGCCACAATTTTTGGGCATCATTTCGAGAGAAATGGGTTTGATTTTTGGGGAGGTTTTAGTTTAAGGTGTTCCCTACAAGTTTCATGTTTTGTGCTAGGACTAGTTGTTTGGAACCAATTGCTGATTTTGGCAAATTTATGAAGTGGGTTTAGTCAACCTAAAAAAGGTCTATAGAATTGGTTTTCAATAGAGAATGCTCAAAACCTTTAAGGTACCATCCGAGGGTATTTTGGGCTTCTTTTTGCTCAATATTTACTTTAATATGTTATCTGCATTTGTCATGTTTACCACTTTTGGACTTGGATATTAAAAACTCAGGATTTTGGTCTCACAAAAAAGTCTGACAGAGATCTCGATCAGTCACTGAAACACAACAGTGACTTTGGGAATCGTTTTGACCTATCAAGATTTCATATTATTGGCTAATGTTTGGTGAACAGCAAGATAAATATGTTATCTACAAGTTATATGTTTTGATCTAAGTTCGGTTCTCACTCTAACTTAGGGTTTTTAGGTCTGCAACTCAGAATGGTCAAAAATCTGACACTCTTTGGTAAGAATTGTATATTTGGAGTTCTACCCAATGAAATCACTTCAAACCATTTTCTTACAAAGGAGAACCTGAAAAGCTAGGTTTGGACATAAAAATCAGTTTAAGATCATTTTTCTACAATTAGTTATGTTACTTTAAAGTTTGTGACAGAATGTTGGTATGCCCAAAAAATTAGGTTATGTAGGGTTTCGATAACTTAGCTCATATTGTGTTAATTTTTGATGTATTTTCTTTACATGCATGTCATATACTCGTACAAACCAATGTTTTAGAACCTATTTAAGCCATAAAACTCAAAAATACTCACATGCAACACTTAATCATGCATGAACAGTCCACCATCTACTTGTACGAAGCCTTTTTAAGTGATTTCTTGTTTATTATTCTTAGGGTTGATTACAGAGATGGATTGAGGGCTATTTTATGAGAGAATGACAGGAGGTTTTAGGGGATTACTCACTTGTTTTGATGCTCACAAGGTTGAAGAAGGGTGGGACTTGTCTTTATTGCACTTTACTTGGTTCTTCCTCCCTTCTTCTTCCTTCCTCCTTTCTTCATCTCTCCTTCTGGAAAACACTTAAAATATATTTATGGGTCTCTCCCTCACTCTCTATGGCTGAACCATAATTAATTAAATAGGTGTAGGCTTTTAAGTCAATTTAAGCTAGTTTGACAAGAATTGACTTTTTGACTTATTTATTGTGTAGAGACTTTAAATAATAATTTGTTTGCTTTTGTTGACCTATATTGTCACGCCCCAAACTCCGGGTCACGTCAAACACCCACAAACAACCAACCCGAGAATACACTCTCAATATAAAATGAACATGGAATGTATATATAATCACCCAATGACTTACATTACACGGTTCCAACACCGAAAAATATGTTATAGCATACATGTTTAAAACTAGCAAAAAGAAAGACTACAGCACTTCCACCTCTTCAGTAACCCCGGATCAACCTACGTGACCGGTACCTGAAAAACATTTTAAATCCCACATTAAGAGCCAAAGCTCAACAGATACTAAACAACACATGCAATATAAGCTAAACATGCTAGAAAAACGAGGTGCAGTTTTAAACTCTCTTTTAAGCTTTTAAAATGAGTTTTCACATGCAATGGGAAAGCGAGGATACAAACCATCTTTTGGCTCACTCACAGGAGCCTTGAAAACAATTTGAAAATGGTTTTTAGATCGCAATACACACGAGTCTTAAAAATAATTTAAAAATTGGTCTATCTGTCCCACAATGCAGTTCATGCAATCCATGTAACTTCTCGGACTTCCACCGAAGGACCACAGCCCCCGTCTAATGCAACATACGCAACCTGTCAAACACACACCACGCACATAACCCGTGCAACACACTCAACGCACGTAACCCGTGCAACACACATCTTCACGGACTATCACCGTAGGACCATATACGCCCTCATTACACATCTTCACGAACATTCACCGTAGGACCATTCTTCGCCCCAACTAATGCCTTGTTGACCTGAGCCAACGTATATCTTCATGAACTTTCACCGTAGGACCATTATCCGCCCCTCATATACACATATTTACATATTTCACCGTGGGACCAAAATTCGCCCCACATATGCAATATAGATACAAATCTATGTATCAACAGGCATCTCTACACATGCCTAAACCACGGGATAAAACCGCATACTATGGGATAACAAAGCCCAAAGCCCTAAAGGCATCAAGACCATTGAGGCCACTTACCCGAATACCTTGCACAAGAAGAACACTATCCATAGTTCTATGAGTACAAAAGAACATATAACCAAGACGTTCTACATAAAGACATCACATAATCCAACACAACATCACATGCCACACATCATCATCCATTCACCCGAACGACCCGTCCACACACCGGGACCCGTCCACATGTTGGGACAACCAACGCCTAACTCGGAGGCCAACACCTGAACCTCCCACAGAACGGTTCTCACCAAAACCTCACCTTTAAACTGAACCACGGACCCACACCTCCTATACATAACCAGCATGTACACAACCATGCCCCAACACCCACATCTAACCATGCACATCATACCCGAGGACGGCACCACCCAACACCCGAGGCCACTAACGACCCTCAAAACTGCCACACACCTAATCGAACCCCAAAAGGAATCTAACTGTATTTCAGTCGACTAATCACATAATTAATCAACTGAATACCATTGAAAACCAATTGGAAACCAAATAACCAACCATGAAACAACCATTCAAAACAGCCCAGGCCAGTCGACTGGACCCCCTCTCTAGGTGACCCAAACAACACACTGGAATCTCGCTAAAAATACTCAAAACATACTGTCCAGTCGACTGACCCCCACGGTCCAGTCGACTGGGCTGAGACAGAAACAGGTTATGGGCCACGATTTTGGCTCTCCAAACCTCGAATTAACACCTCCAAACTCCCATCCAACACCCTTGGACATCCACACGCCCAAGCCTAACACCAAAATCACGAAAGAAACACCCGACACCCGATTCCATCCACCGAAATCGCCGAAAAATAGTTTTTAACCCAAAAACCCAACTTTAAAACAAAATTAGATCTACAGCAATCTAACTGGTAAAAACACACACGATTACACGTAGCACCCTTATAAGACATGAGAGTCTAGGATCCTACCTCGGTGAGTTAAAAACATGATGCCTCAAACCACGTGCAAAATTGAGCTTCGTCAGAATAGAATTCTATCCAGATGAATGCGTAGACCACGACGCCAAAAGCAAGGATCCATTGTTGGATCCCTGAAAACCGAGCCCAGGACCCCCGAAAAGTTAGAGAGAAGGTAGAGAGAAAAAGGAAAAAACTTAATGGAGAAGTTTTGAAAATATCTTTTGAAAATATTTAACTCCAGATATTTATAAGCCTCCAAAAATTTTTTTTTTCAAATTTTTGAAATTCGCACCGCAACATCCCACGGCCCCGAAAACCAACCCCGCATGCATATCTAACCCCGATCATGCATCAAAATGCATATAAGCATGCAAAATTGAAAACAGGAAACATGTATCAAAAAATGCCAAAAAAGAAAACGGGACAGGGTCTCACAACTCTACCCCACTTAAAGGAATTTCACCCCCAAAATTCAACTCAAGGTCAAAAGAAACCACCACGTCGATCATAATCGACACAGGCACACAAGATGGTTAGCCAAACTATTTCTAGAATATAGTCAAACAATGTCAGACATCCTAAACAATGGCCAACTATCTCAAAGGCTCGGGATCTACAACTCACCCAAACCTCACATCGTCACCAACCACTGCCTCAACACAGCACACCATTCACATAATTCATCACCAACTCCCAAACAGATGCAACAAGGAATTGGCCAACATACTCAAAAAATACCTCTGCTCGCTGACGACATATCTGCATCCTCTGGCACAACTGGTGCCCTAGATGAACTAGGAGCTATAACTGCATACGCTCGGGGCAATGCCGCTCTGCCCTGTCCACCATAACTCGGCACTGTCGGCTGTCATACCAATTGTACTGATGTGCTCTTACCTACCATTCGGGAAGTCTGAACTGCAGGATATTGTTGTCGCTCCTGCACATACGAACCCTCTGTTGTGCCCACTGTACTCGGCGTACTCTCTCTCTGGGGACAGTTCCTCCTAATATGTCCCGTCTGACCACATCCAAAACAAGTAGGTGACCTTTTCCCCTGTGACTGATCCGGTATGGGACTCTGAGACTGCCTCAATCATGAATTTAGGTACTACCCCGGCTGTGGACAATCTGATACACGATGCCTTGGCTGTCCACATCGGTAACATCTTACCTCCCTATACTCTGGCCTCCATGACGAAGCCACTGATGGTGATGGTGCCGAGAACTGCTGTGGTAATTTAGACGGATCAAAGCTAATACCAGAGGAGCTCTGCCTCTTACTAGAGCATCTGCCTTTCTGTGCTTCTGTCCCACCCTGTGATGTTCTGGCCTCCTTCAAAACCCGAATCTCAGCCAAAGCGTTCTCAACCCTCGCTGCTACCTTCGCCAACTCTGTGAATACCCGAAGTCCTATGGTGACCACACGCTCCCTAGTCGCCGGCCTCAAGCCCCGCTCAAACCTCATCAATCACAGCTCGTCTGTGCTCACCAACTCTGGCGTAAATCGAGATAAGCACGTAAACCTAGCCTCATACTGCATAACATCCATGGCCCCCTGTTTAAGAGTATAGAACTCCTCCATGTACAAATCTCTTCAAAGCCGAGAAGTATTTATCCAAAAACACTACTGTAACGGCTGCCCATGTGACCCCTACCGTGTTCCTGGCATACCTCCACCACGCGTCAACATTACCTCTCAGCTGAAAGGCGACAAAAGAAACACGTAACTCATCCTCCACAATCTGCAACGTGTCCAGGATCCGAGTCACCAATTCCATCCACTCGGTCACCACAAAAGGATCAGGATCTCCAGCGAAGGTAGGCGGATCCATGCGCCTGAACTCCCGCATCGCTACTGTAGCCCTCGCCTCAGGTACTCCCTCTCTCTCCCTAATGATCTCACCTCTGACCAACTGCTGGATAAAACCCACCAACACACGCAACAACTCGATCATGTCCATCGGTCTCAGGGGAGCATTTGCATCCCCAGTATTAGGGATAGGAACATCCCCTTGGCTAACATCATAGCCACAGCCTTGACCACGGCCTCGCCCTCTCTTCGCAAACATCGCATCTATATGAAAAAGACAGAACATGAGATGTACCACATAGCATAAACTACATAAGCATGCTAACACATAAGCACAAATGTTCATGCTTAATAACCCCACATATCGAGGAGAACCGACAAAATGACGCGTTAATCTGGATAACCTACTCAGATTCCCTGCTAGAAATCACGTCAGCTAAACGCCTTTCTAACTTGGCTCCCAAGTTTGTTAATCTAAACGCCCAAAGGTAGGACTAATCAATCCCATAGTTCAACCCCCATGTGTCGCGTTGGGATTTAGGGGTTATTTTGAAAAAATATTCAAAAATAAGGAATTCAAAGAATATTTAAAAAAATCTTTTAACACCTTGAAAGGCAAAATTTGAAAACTCCTTTTGTTGAAAATAGAGTCGCCACTTAGTTTTTAAGAAAAAATTAAGAAAAATAAAAATGGCTACTGCTCTTGAAAATGTTAACCAGAGAAAAAGGGTTCGAGTGCTAGGTACGAATCGGGAAAGGTGTTAGGCACCCCGTTCGCCAAACCAAAAGGTTGGCCTCTACTTATCATCATTGGTTCTTTAGTATGATTTCTCAAATGCATGCAAATAAATAAAATAGAGGTAAAGAGACAACATCCAAAATTAAATATGAAAAATACATAAAATATGTATATAGCACCCAAAAATAAATAAGTGTCAAAAAAAAAATCTTAAGTTCTATGGCATGCAATTTGTAACTAAATGATACATGGTACACATCCTCATGCAATTTCATTAAAATGATCCTAAACTATCATGATTCAAATGAAAGAACAAAATAAGCTAAAGAATGCTAAAATTACCTAAAAATGGATTGCTACAAAATATGCCAAACAATTGTGAAATAAAGTGATCAAGCCCTAAACTAATATGTACAATATGCATGTTGTCAAATTATCTAAAAGCATATGCAAAGCATGTAAAAAGTAACCAAAATAATAAAATCTAATAACAAACATTTTGTGTATTAATAAGCAAATATTTGAAGTTTTAATTTAAAGAAAAAAGAAATAAAAGAAAGCTTTCAAAAGATTAGTTAAGCCAAAAAATAAAATGTAAAAAAAAAAAAGTTTATTTAAACTACTTGAAAGAACACTATTTACATTTTATGTTTTTAAACAAAATAAAGAAAAATAATAGAAATGAGATAAATGAAAAAGTTCTAAAAACAAAAATTATAGTACCATTTAGAAGAAAAATAAGAACTAACATAAAAGGCTTTTTTGCAATTTTTAGGTTTAATAAAAAAAAAAGACCAAGGAAAATAAGATAAATACTAAGAAAAGAAAATCAAGCTATAGAAAATGAAACTTTTTTTATGAAAATAAAGTTAATGATAAAAAATGGGAATAAAATGCTAGAGAGAAAAATTATACTATTATTAAAAGAAAATAAAAACTACCACAGAAAAATTAGATTAATTCTAGTGAAGGAACTTTTAAACTACCATTAAAGAGAAAGCAAAGGAAATGTAACATTAGCATTAAAGAAAATAAAATGAATAATAAAAGAAGATAAAATGCTATAGAAAAGAAAAAGAAGAGAAAATAAAAAATAAAAACTAGAACATTAGACTAAGATTACAAGGAAGAATGAAAAAGAAATAACTAATGCATTATAAGAAAATTACAATAAGCTAAAAGAAATAAAATATAAAAAAAATAAAACTACATTATAAGAAGAAGAAAGAAGAAAGTAAATGCTAAGAAAATTACATTACTATTAAATGAAAGCTAAGAATTAAAAATTAAGCATTCAATTAATGGTACAAAAAAAGAAAAGAAAAGAAAATCTTAATAAATGAAAATTAGACTAATTAAAAGAAAATGAATACATTAATGCTAGAGCATTAAATTAAAAAAAATAAAATAAACAAAGTACTAATAAAGAAAAAACTAATTTAACATTAAGAGAAAATTAGCAATTAAATGGGTGCAATATTGACAATTACAACCATTTTCATGTAAGTACTTTAATTATAACAATTAACAGCATTATCAAGCTGTAATTGATAGAGATATACTAGCACTATTTTAATAAATTAATTAAATGTAACAAGGTATTAAAAGGAAATAAAAATGAAATAGCCTATAAATGAAATTAACATTAAATAGCCTAACTACATTAATCAACAAACTACAAACTATATTGCATATATTAAATGAAATTGACTGTAAATGAAATTGAAGAATTTGAAAATTAATATTAGCCCGATCACCCCAAGAGAGAGAAGTGAAGTTTAGAATGATCAGGGATCCAAACGAGATACCTAGATTGCTGGAGAATCCTCAAGTCAGTGGAATGAGCTCCAATTGTCCAATCTTCGAGTGGTGATCTAAGCAAGGCTTTAAGGTAGACGTCAGAGGCTCAGTATTTCGGCAGGGTTTCGGCGTCGGAGCTTAGAATTGCTTGGCAATTCGGCATAATTCCTATCACTTAACCACTCTATATTCTTCTTCTTCTCAAAACGTACCAGATGTACGGTATTTATAGAGTTCTTCAGCCCATGAGAAGCTGCCACATTTTGGGGACACGTCAGGTCATTTGGAGTTGGCGGTCGCCACATTGCAAGTTGGCGGTCGCCATGTTTTTAAAATGTTTCACAAACTTCTATGGCGGTCGCTATGATGGGAGTTGGCGATCGCCATGATGGGAGTTGGCGGTCGCCATGTTTTGTTAGGGTTTCTAAAAGGTTCTATAGCGGTCGCCGTGATGGAAGTTGGCGGTCACTTTACTTGGGTAGCAAGTTTTGATGGTTCGTCAAAATTTCATTGGTTTGAAGGTTTCGGGTTCAAATACCGAGCTTGGATCACTTCCCGAAGATTGTACCAATGTACTATTCCACCTGCTTTTATCATCGGATTACCTAAGATTGGGCAGGGTCAAATTAGGGTGTCAACAGTTGCCCCTCTTTGATATAACTTTCATAGCAACGCGTGAAGCAGGTTATATCAAAGACCCAGCGACAACAACCATTTGACCGAGCCGTCAATCTTAGGCCACAAACACACAAGCATGCATATGATGTTGGTCGTACTCGAATTTTAATCGAGTTGCTTACGTACCCCTTTTTGCTAGGGATCAGACCAGAACGTAGTTCATGGGGTAAAATGCAAGGATGCAAGACAAGAAATATGATGCATGACAAGTGTAATGTATAATGCAAGAAAGATGTCGATCAATTTTAGGTTGAGAAAGGACCGATAAGTCAGTTTAAGGTCACAAGGAGGACCGAGGAGTCAGTTTAGGGTCATGAGGAGGACTGACGAGTCAGTTTATGGTCATGAGAAGGATTGAGGAGTCAGTTTTAGGATCATGAGGAGGACCGAGGAGTCAATTTAGGGTTGTGATGAGGACCGAGGAGTCCGTTTAGGGTCATGAGGATGGACAGACGAGTCAGTTTAGGGTCATGAGGAGGACCGTTGAGTCAATTTAGAGTCATGATGAGGACCGACGAGTCAGTTTAGGGTCCTGAGGAGGACCGTTGAGTCAGTTTAGGGTCATGAAGAGGACCAACGAGTCAGTTTAGGGTCATGAGGAAGACTGACCTCATGACCGACAAGTCAGTTTAGGGTCATGAGGACGACCGTTGAGTCAGTTTAGGGTCATGAAGAGGACCAACGAGTCAGTTTAGGGTCATGAGGAGTACTGACCTCATGACCGACAAGTCAGTTTAGGGTCATGAGGAGGACCGTTGAGTCAGTTTAGGGTCGTGAGGAGGATCGACGAGTCAGTTTAGGGTCATGAGGAGGACGGACAAGTCAGTTTAGGGTCATGAGAAGGACCGTTGAGTCAGTTTAGGGTCATGAGGAGGACCGACAAGTCAGTTTAGGGTCATAAGGAGGACCGTTGAGTCAGTTTAGTGTCGTGAGGAGAACCGACGAGTCAGTTTTGGGTAATGAGGAGGACCGTTGAGTTAGTTTATGGTCATGAAGAGGACCGACGAGTCAGTTTAGGGTCATGAGGAGGACCGTTGAGTCAGTTTAAGGTCATGAGGAGGACCGTTGAGTCAGTTTAGGGTCGTGAGGAGGACTGACGAGTCAATTTAGGGTCATGAGGAGAACCGTGGAGGACCGTTGAGTCAGACATCAAATTAATAGCTCGAGTTAAGACCTAAAAATTCAAGACGAGGTAATAAATAATAAAAAGCCATGCTGCGGCTTTAAAATTAAATTTATCGAGAAGGATAACCACAAATTAATAGGTCAAGTTAAGGCCTAAAAGTTTGGAACGAAACACGAGATAAAAATAATTAAAACCCAAGTCACAGCTTAAAATTAAATTTATCGAAAGAAAATCGCGAATTAATAGATCGAGTCAAGACCTAAAAATTAAGAGCCTAATTGCAACTTAAAATTAAATTTATCTGAATTAACACAAAAAGATAGAGCAACAAAATAAAAAAGAGTCATACTCATGCTAAGAAATTATTTTCGAAAATGCACACTAGATTAATATAAATAACCCACAGTAAAGAAAATTATTCATGTATTTTTTTTAAAATCATTTTTGCTAATATAGCGCATATAAGAAGAAAATAAAACACCTACACAAAATAATAAAACCAAAAATACCCAAACGCCCCCTTAAAAACTCCAAAACGTCATAATAGGAAACTGACACGATGTGACCTTTGGCAACCTGGCGGTCACCAGGACGAAACCCCTCTGACTTGGCAGCTGCCGGGTAAAAATCCCTATAACATGACGGTCGCCGTGCGCCGTATGGAAAACTTGGCGGTCGCTCACTCTAGAAGTGGCGACCGCCATCTTGAGACACGCACTAGGCCCTTTAAGGCGCGCGGGCTGGCTCATTCTTCACCTTCTCACTCTCTCTTTAACCCTCTCGCACTCTCGAGTTCTCTCTTGTTTCTCTCCAGCACTTCGTTCCTTCGCCTATCGTTTTCCAACTCCACAAGTTGACCCTCCTTTTCGTGGTCCCGTTCCATTTTGTGGCCGGTTCGGGTCAGGGAGACGATGACTTGGGGGCGCGACAGGGCCCATCTGCTGTGGGGAGTCTTCCATAGGGACTCTCGGAGGCACGAATTTCAGTCTTCCTGCCGGTGGGGTCACTTCTGCACAGCCCGCTGCTGCGATGGATGCTCTGGTGCTCGAGGCGGAGCGTGCCTCCCGCTGTGTTGCAGAGGAGGCACGAGCAGCTGCTGTGGCGCAGGCGGCTGCAGATGCTGCCGCTGAGGCCACGGTGGCTGATTTCTTGGATCCCGACGCTGGAGACGGTCATCTGGTGCCCTTTGACCCGCACACTTACGCTTCACTGCCTCATCGCGTAATTCCGCATGGGATGAGACGCTACTAGCCTCCGGCTGACGCTGTCGCAGCTGACCTTCTTCTGCGGGAGCCCGACCATCATATGTCTGGCTAGCGCCCATCGGTATGTACCCAATTCCTACTATTTTTCAATACCAAAGCATGATTGATCAAATGTAGACGTATACCTAGGATCCCTCAGATGATGATGATGTATGATAATGATAATGATATTGATGATTTGTTTTGACGTGTTTGATGAATGATTTTGGTGATGTGAATGATGATTAACTTTAGCTTTAAGTACCTATGCAATGGAGATTAAAATAGTAGGGACACTTAAGATTGAACAAACAATAAAAGGGGAAATTATTAAAAATAGAAGGCTTGAATTTTTATTTCTAGGAAGAACATAAGAAAATTAAGGGGGAGATTTTCTTTTTTTTTTCTTTTTTTTTTTTTGCTTTTTTTTTTTGTTTTTGGGCTAATTATGAAAATGTTCTAGAATTTTAAAAGGAATTTTGTCAGAAATCTTAAAATTTGGTGCAAATTTATTATATACTTTTATTTTTATTTTTATTTATTATTATTATTATTATTATTATTATTATTATTATTATAAAAACCTAAAAAAATCCTAAATTTTTTTAGAAAATTCTAGAAATTTTTGAGAAAAATCTTACAATTTTGAGGAAAATTTAAGAAAATCCTAGAAATATTTAATAAAAATCTTAGAATTTTGACGAAACTTTAAGAAAATACTAGAAATTTTTTTTTACTTTAATAAACTCTTGAAAATTTTTAGAAAATCCTAGAAATTTTTGAGAAAAATCTTAGAATTTTGATGAAATTTTAAGAAAATCGTAGAAATTTTATCTTTATTTATTTATTTTTTAAAAAAAATTAAAAATCCTGAAAATTTTTAGAAAATCCTAGAAATTTTTGAGAAAAATCTTAGAATGTTGAGGAAAATTTAAGAAAATCCTAGAATTTTTTTTAAAAAAAAAACTTTAAAAAATTTTTGAAAATTTTTAGAAAATCCTAGAAATTTTTTAGAAAAATCTTAGAATTTTGAGGAAAATTTTAAAAAATCCAAGAATTTTTTTTTTGAAAAATCTTACAATTTTGATGAAAACTTA
Source organism: Heliamphora pulchella (assembly GCA_032270985.1). Lineage (NCBI taxonomy): Eukaryota > Viridiplantae > Streptophyta > Magnoliopsida > Ericales > Sarraceniaceae > Heliamphora > Heliamphora pulchella. The sequence continues at coordinate 66,199 of JAULJZ010179303.1, forward strand.
AGAAGAAAAAATCTTGTAACTTTTGAGAAAAATTTTAGAATTTTTTTATTTTTATTTTTTTAAAGAAAACTAAAGGGGTGATTTTTAAAAATCTAGAAAATTGAGGGGCAATTTTGTCAAAATCCTAAAATTTGGGGCAAATTTTTCACAAACTCTACAAATCGAAGGGGCATTTTTTTGAAAATCTAGAAAATTTGAAAAATAAACTTTTAGGAAGATTTTTTTTTGTTTGTTTTTTTTTTTTTGAAAGAATGGTTGACACAAAATGATAAAAGTTTGCCTGATGCGCCAGGACTTTGGGCGGGAGTACTATCTGGGAGAGCGAGTGGTTCACCAGTCGCTCGGCCTGGATCATTTCCAGATCCCAGTGGTTCCTCCGGCCTGTATGCGCCGGACTGAGGATTTGAGTCGGATCGACCTTCTCCTTGAGATGGTGGGGACTCATGCTGTAGAGTTGCTGGTTGCGGAGGGGGATTACCCTACCTGAGCCCGGGCCCATCTACTTGGTCCATTAGGACCTGGTCCAGTTACCCCAGGAGGCAGGAGGCGAGGACGGGCACCAGAGGCTGCTGATATTGGTGCTGTTGGTGCTGCTGCCAGAGTTGCTGGAGCTGCTACTGGAGTGGGGGATGGGGCTGTTGAGGTACCTTGGACGGTGTTGTCCTTCATTGCTGGGTATCCTTTTGATATACCCGTCCCGGTTCCTCCAGCCCCGGAGTTCCGACCAGAGCACGCCCAGGTTTGACTCTTTTCTCACTATTTCCTTTTCGTCTTTCTTTATTTGTAGACCGCTTAGTTTTATTTTATTTCTTGACAGACGGATCAAGTTTGGCTGGATCATCACATACTGGTGGTGAGCAGCCTGCGGACCCTTGTCCGCCAGCAGGATGTAGTCTTACGTGCAACTAGGGTTCCCATCGTTCCCTTGCCAGTGAGTATCTCTTCCTGTGCCTTGTTATTATATTATGTACTTTGTCCTTATTCCTGCTTCTCTTTTTTAGGCACCAGTAGTTGCCACTGGCGCGGTGCTGTCGCCGGCCCCTGCTCAGCCTCATGTTCCGGTTCTGGCACGCGGTCGCGGGTCTTGTGCTTCTTCCCGATCCCATCCCTGAGGATCTGTCCCTTCCGCCCGGAGCCACTTTAGAGTTGTCTCCTCTTCCTCTGACAGTGACGACGGTGATGAGTTTGACAGACTTTTCGAGGATGATAGCTCGAAGGAGGTCGGTCCTTTTTCTCGCCGAGTCCGCCCAAGGCATGATTGAGAGAGAGAGCCCCCCTTTTCCCCAATTTTGTTCGTCTTTCTGATACATTTATTTTGATGGGCCTGCGTGCCCCAGTTTGACATATTTGACACACACTTACTTGATTCATGGGCCTGTGTGCCCCAGTTTACTGTTTTATTGGGCCTGGGTGCCTCAGTATTACTTTTTTACTTTTTGATGCACTTTGGGCCTTCGTGCCATTTATTACTTCATCTGTTCATCTGTTTGTTTCTCTTACTACCGTGGATGCATAGTTCAAAAGTCACGATTCACACAGACTGCAAACACATACCCGCCATGTTTAAACATAGCGGTCGCCATAATACAACATGGAAGCCGCCACTTTCCAAGAAGTTCACCTGGCGGTCGCCCGTTTCAACATAGCGGTTGCCTGGTCAAAGGGCTAATGTCACTGTACTATGCTTTTTGGAGTTACGGATCGCCAGTTCCAAGACGGTGGTCGCCACTTTGAGCGTGCCTTTTGCCGAATAAATACAGTCCTGGAGGCCTCATTTGCTGTAACTCCGACTCAGATGGCTTCCCCTATTTCTCTATGGATTGAAGCATTTTCCCACATTGAACGTTTGAACTTCGCCCCATTTGGCCTGAATGCTCTTTTCTCACTGAGGACCGTAGAGATTAACAGTCCCTTATTGTCGGCTGCAACTCAACTGTGGGATCTGCAGTCTCACGTCTTTTCGTTTGGCCTTGAAGAACTCTGCCTCACTGTAGAGGAATTTGCTGCCATCTTAGACATGACTCCACAAAATTTTGTTAATGTTCCCATCCCCTTTTCTAGGTTCAGCAGTAGGTGATGCAACTCTGCGGTCTGTCTAAGATGGAGGTTTTTCTTCTGACCTCGGGTAACTGCCTTGACATTCCCTGGATCATTGATAGATTCGGTCTGACTGGCGACCTCAATGACCTTGGTTTTCAGCTACGGCGACGAAACGCACTTTGCTTCTGCCTTCTAGCCCAGTATCTTCTTGCCCCTTCTGACGGGCGAGTTAGTTGCGCCTTGGTTGATATTGCAGAACAGATGTGCACGGGGAAGGATTTCGTGCTGCTTGTTTTAGCCGAGACACTGCTAGGCTTAGACGTTTTTCATCATGGTGAGACCACCACCTTTGCTGGCAGTTCCTTACTTCTTTAGGTAAGCCCAATATCTTTCTTTGTGTCAAGTCCACAGTCATACTGCAAAGCCTTTCTCTTATAGTTCTAACTCTTTCTATATATCTGGCTGATGGAGAAGGTAAATCTTGTATAGAAGCCTCCCACTGATAGTCACAATGCCGCTGCTTTCCTTCACCGCCCACGATACTGGTTATGTTATACTGAGGTGGCTTGGCATCAGTATTTTTCCTCTCTGATCGGCCCACACATTACCTGGTAGTGCCCTTGATGGCAGATTTTAGCCATGACTCTGGCCACTATGGATCATCCTGGTATTTTGCTGGTCGGCCTTCGTCAGACTACTTTCTACTACCCCTGCCGGATCATGCGGCAGTTCGGTCATAGTCAGGTCATTCCTCACCATATCTGAGGCCGTTTATCTTCGTCTGTACTGTGGGCCCCGTTTCTGGCACTATATCAGGATGCCTGGCCATCCCGTTCATTGATGGAGATGCAGGAGTTGTAATGTCCCGAGCTTTGTGTCGAATACAAGATAAGGAAGAAGGATAAGGAAGAGGAGAAACAGGCAGCGAAAAGAAGAAGGATTTGAGAATCTCTGCTTTATTTCGAAAATTTCAATAGCTTTCTTTTTCTGTAGTGTTTGGGACTCGCGTGCCGTCCCTTTTATTTTAAAACTTTATAGTTCCAAATAACGCAATGAAAAACTCCCACTTTATGTTTGAGATGGTTCAAATTTATCCAAAGTTTTTAAATTTTCAAAAACTAGTTTGCATTGGTCTTACTTAGATTCAAAGATGGTTAACAATGACAAGTGTGGCCGGACTTCTTAAAAGAAGCTGCTTACGTATCCCAAAAAGCTACCTACTCAGGTATTGACGCTCTCCTTTTGTAGTGCCCTAACTTTTGCCAAGGTCGCCCTTTCGGGTTTTCAGCCTTACAGGCTGCTCTAACTTCTGCCTGCGTTCCCTTTTCAATTTTTAACTCAGTAAGCTTTTTATTTTATCTTTATTTTTACCTCAGGGATAGTATTTTTTTAGTTGATCGAGGTTAACTGGAGTGGAGAACGCATTGCCGTCCAAGTCCATAATAACGACTGCACCACTGGATATGATGGTTTTAACGAGAAACGATCCAGACCAGTTTGGCTTGAACTTGCCTCTTGGGTCAAAAATAGGAGCTCTGATCTCTTTAAGGACCAAATCCCCTTCTCTGAGATTCTGAGTTTTGACCTTTTTATTGAACACTCGAGCTATCCTCCTTTGGTAATCTTGTACATGAAATAGGGCTGGCAGTCTTTTTTCATCAAACAAGAGCAACTCTTCCATCCGGTTCCTCTGCCATTCTGCTTCTGAGATATTGGCTTCAGCCACTACTCTTACTGAAGGGATTTCCACCTCAATGGGAAGAACAGCTTCCATCCCGTACACTAAAGAGTATGGTGTAGTTCCAGTTGAAGTTCTGATCGACATCCTATATCCCCAAAGTGCAAATGATAGATGCTCCAGCCAATCGTTGTGTGAATTGATTGTCTTTTGCAAGATTTTCTTAATGTTTTTGTTTGCTGCCTCGACTATCCCGTTGGTCTGCGGTCGATATGGCGAGGACTTGTGAGCCACTATTCGGTATTCTTCGAAAAGATCCAAGACCTCTCCTTGAAAATGTGAACCATTGTCTGAGATAATTTCATGTGGGACACCGTATTGGCAAATGATGTTTTGCTTGATAAACTTAGCAACATGGGAGGCCTTCAATACCGAGTAGGAAGTTGCTTCTACCCACTTGGTGAAATAATCAATGACCACTAAGATAAACTCATGTCCATTGGATGCCTTCGGTGTTACTCTGCCAATCACATCAATGCCCCATATTAAGAACGGCCATGGTGACATCAGGTTGTACAGCTGAGACGGGGGAACGTGAATAAGATTTACGTACATCTGACACTTATGACACCTCCTCACAAACTGGATACAATCTGTCTCCATTATCATCCAAAAGTATCCCTGTCGTAGGATTTTCTTGGCTAACATATTCCCGCTCATGTGTGGTCTGCAGACTCATTCATGTATCTCTTTCATCAACTCTTGACCTTCTTCTGCGTTTACGCACAGCTTATTGACCCCAGAATATCCTCATTTGTACAGTCTGCCACCGCGAATGACAAACTGCGCAGATAGTCGTCGTATTGCCCTTTTGTCCTTTTTACTGGCAAATTTAGGATATTCTCCTTTCTCTACGAAGTTCTGAATGTCAAAATACCATGGAAGCCCATCAGTGCTTTCTTCAATAGCGACTGCCATCTCATATGCCAGCTTTCTCTTCTGCTGAATTATCAAAGGCTTCATTCGGACTCTGGGTGGTATGTCAATCATGTATGCTAGGGTGGCCAGTGCATCGGTGAACTTGTTCTACAATCTTGGCACATGGGTAAAGATTACTGATTCAAAACATGGTATCAGCTTTTCTAGCTCTTGATGGTAAAGAATCAATATCACGTCCCTGACCTTCCATTCTCCTCTAGCTTGTGAAACCACTAGTGTTGATTCTCCGATGACTTCCAGCTTCCTTGCCCCTAGTTCTAAGGCTGCCTCCAATCCAGCTAAATATGCTTCATACTCAGCTTGATTGTTGGTGACTTCAAATTTGAGCTTCAATGATAATGGAACGTGTGATTCGTCAGGAATTACAAGAAGGACTCCTATTCTGAAGCCATATTGATTGGATGCGCTATCAAAATATAGAGTCCATTTGTCATCCCCAACTTTCATTAGTTGTTCGCCAAGAAACTGGAATTCTGTATCTTTATCTCCTTCTACTGGTTGATCGGCCAGGAATTTTGCCACTGTTCTGCCCTTTACTGACTTTCGGGTGACATATTGAAGATCAAATTCAGATAACAACAGCAACCATCAAGCCAACTTTCCTCTCAGTGCCGACTTTTCAAACAGATACTTCAACAGATCCATCCGAGAGATGACGTTCACTGTGTAAGACAGCATGTAGTGTCTTAATTTTCGGGAAGCTCAAACCAAGGCCCAGCATGTCTTTTCCAGCGGCGTGTACCGTATTTCTTACCCGGTCATCTTCTTGCTTAAGTAGTAGACAGCCTTTTCGGTTCCAGTTTCTCCTTCTTGTGCCATCATACATCCCATAGCTGAGTCAGTCACTGATAAGTAAAGAACCAGTGGCCTGTTGGGTTCGGGAGGAGCTGGAACAGGTGGATAGGTACTGTCGTACGGCATCAAAGGCGTCTTGGTATTTCTGATCCCATTCGAATTTGACTCCTTTCTTTAGCAAACGAAAGAACGGCTCACAGGTAGTTATCAACTTTGCAATGAACCTACTGATGAACTGGATTTTTCTTAAAAAGCCCCTAACTTCCCGCTCGGCCTTCGGAGGAGGCATTTTCAAAATTACTTTGACCTTCGAAGGGTTGACTTCAATGCCTCATTGAGTGATCATGAACCCAAGCATTTTTTCGGCAGTGACTCCAAATGTACACTTCTGCGGGTTGAGCCGCATCTTATACTTTTGAATACTTTCAAAGAACTTTTGTAGTGTTGTGATGTGGCCATCTCGGTCTTTTGACTTGACTATCATATCGTCCACGTATACCTCGGCCTCCTTATGTATTATATCATGCAGTAAAGTAGTGGCAGCCCTTTGATAGGTTGCCCCTGCATTTTTCAAGCCAAACGGTATTACACGATAACAATAGGTGCCCCAAGGCCTGGTGAATGTCGTCTTTTCTCTATCTTCGGGATCCATCAGAATTTGGTTCTATCCGGAGAAGTCATCCATAAATGACAACAAGGCGTGCCCCGTTGTACTATCTACCAAGACATCAATGTGTGGTAGTGAAAAATCGTCTTTTGGGCTGGTCTTCTTGAGATCCCAAAAATCCATGCAGACTCGGATACGACCGTCCTTCTTCAGAGTGGGCACTATATTGGCTACCCATTTCGGATACTCAGTTACTATTAGGAATCCAGCGTTGATCTGCTTGGCAACTTCTTCTTTGATCTTTAGAGTCCATTCTGGCCAGATTCGCCTTAATTTTTGTTTGACCTGTTTAGCATCGGGGTATAGAGGGATATGGTGCTGGACAATGTCAGGATCAATTTCGGGCATATCTTCGTAAGACCATGCAAATACATCTTTGAATTCTTTTAATAAAGTTATTAATTGTTCTTGTTCTGCTATGGATAAAGAAGAACCAACTTGAACATTTTGCGGGTTAGTGTCGTAACCCAGATTTATTGAGATATACCCGAGACCAAAACGGTGCGAAGTCGGCAATACTTGAATGGGTTCCGGGATACCTTGCAGTTTACGTCCCAATCCCATACCCGGGAAGAAGGACATTTTTCTCATCATTGTTACAGCCTGCGGGTTGTCATACCTTTCTTCTTCATTCATCAGCGTCTGAACAACCTGTACTTCATCAAATTGAAAACCACTGAGCAATACATCATTTTCACTATGCTGAACTTCCAACAAAGTTGTACCTTCTCCTCCTCTCGGGGGATGAATGCTGTCTTCTCCGTGGATAGCCAAAATTACCCCGTTCTTTATCAATTTTAGTTTTTGGTGAAGGGTAGATGGTACTGCCTGGACATTTTGGTCATGCAGGCACGGCCTGCCTAGCAGCAGATTGAAGGAGGATGGCACGTCTAGCACGTGAAACTCAACTGACGTCTCTAGAGGTCTTACTGAAACTGCGAATGACACCAATTCTAGTACATCCCTTCTTGTGTTGTTATAAGCTCGTACCCCTTGATTGCAGGGAGTGAACTGGTCTAGCCTCATCCCTAAGCAGACGGTCGTTCTCAATGGGCAAATGTTCAAGGCAAACCCATTATCAATGAGGGTTACCAGGACCCATTTTTATTGGCACTTGGCAGTGATGTGAAGTGGTTTGTTGTGACGTTTTCCTTCAGCGGGCAAATCCTTATCAGAAAAGAAAATGACTTTTGGTTCGGCGGCTGGCAGAATAAGCCCAATGAGCTGCTCGGGGGTT
>JAULJZ010179304.1:0-47246 GCA_032270985.1 Heliamphora pulchella
GTAGACACTAAGCTCTACCGAGGTATGATTGGTAGTTTACTTTATTTAACTGCAAGTAGGCCTGACATAATGTTTAGTGTCTGTATGTGTGCATGTTATCAAGCTTGTCCTAAAGAATCACACCTAATAGATGTAAAACGAATATTAAGATATTTGGTTGGCACGATAGATATAGGCTTATAGTATCTAAAATTTATATCTTTTGAAATGATAAGTTATTCTGATGCGGACTTTGCTGGTTGCACAATTAATCGTAAAAGCACTAGTGGCACATGTCATTTCTTAGGAAAATCACTTATCTCTTGGTTTTCAAATAAACAAAATTCTGTAGCTTTATCTACCGCTGATGCCGAATATATAGCTACGGGTAGTTGTTGTGCACAAATTTTATATATGAAACAACAACTTAATGATTTTAAGTTAAAATACGATGTTGTGCCAATTAAGTGTGATAACACAAGTGCGATAAATATCTTCAAAAATTCAATTTTGCATTCACGAACAAAACATATTGAGATACATCATTATTTTCTTCGTGATCATGAAACAAAGGGCGATATATTTTTAGAATTTATGAGCACTAGTGAACAATGGGCAGATATTTTTACTAAACCTCTTACTGGGGATCGCTTTATCACTATTAGACGAGAATTGGGTCTTATGCATGCTCGTAAAGTTGTATAAACTAGTTTTGGCTTGTTTACCAAATTGGCAAGCATCACAAACCTTGTCTTTGATGAATTTAGTCTTAGGCATGCCTTTGACCAAATCTTTCTTAACAAGTTTTGATAGGAGATCCATACTAGCATGACCTAACCTCCTATGCCATAACCAACTAGTTTCATTTACAACAGAAAAACATGTAATATTTTGATAATGTAGATTTTCAAAATCAATAGAGTAAACATTTTCAAATCTCTTTGCAACAAATAATACTTTATTATTTTCTTTATTTTCAACAACACGTGTCATGCAAAAATTTTACACTATAACCTTTATCACATAATTGACTAATAATAAGGAGGTTATGTTTAAGAACATCAACAAGTAGTACGTTATCAATAGATAGGGAAGAGTCCTTACCGACCTTACCTATACCAATAATTTTACCTCTTGTGTTGTCTCCAAATGTTACATGACCTCCATCTTTAGGTGTTAAGATTAAGAATTTTGTCTTGTTGCCCGTCATATATGTTGAGCATCCACTATTCAAATACCATCTTTCTTTTGATGATGAGGATCTCAAGCATACCCACAAAATAATTTAAGTGATTTTCTTTAGTACCCAAATCTTTTTGAGTCCTATAGGATTAATCTCTTTTATTTTCTAAACCATTTTTGTGACCCCATTATTTCTTTTTAGTGGGCAATCAAATTTAATATGACCTCTTCTTTTGCATTGAAAGCAAGTTACATTCTCATAAACATTTTTAGAAAATGTGTTTGAAAAGCTTTTTGATTCTTTCACAAAATAAATTTTGAATTTAAGTTTAACTCCTCTATTATAACCTATTCCTTCTTTATTCAATGATCTTCTTTGTACTCCTAAAAGTTTTTCAAAATTTTCTTTTTCATTTGTAAATTTATAGATAATTTTTGAGTAATCTTCTACTTTTCTTTTTAATTCATAAGAAACATCATTTTCAATATTTTTACTTTTCAAGTTTATAAGATCTTTTCTTAACCAATCATTTTTTTTTGTTAAATTTGAAATCTCAATTTCAAAAATTTTTGTTAATCTATCAAATTTGACTCTTAGAATGAGGTTTTCTTTTTCCAATGTTTTAACTTTTAAATCATGCTTCTTGGAAATGTTTTCTTTTTCAATTTTTGTATTTTCATTTGAGAGTTTCAAGTCCTCAATTTCTTTAGAAAAGCTTTTATTTTCATTTTTCAATTTAAAATTTTTCTTTTCCAATTTTAAGAGACTCTTAAAATTTACATAAAAGCTTCCCAAATTTAAGAGACTCTTAACTTCCCAAATTTTTCTTTAAAAACGAAATATTTAATTTACATAAAAGTCTCTTAATATTTAATTTACATAGCTCTTATTCTATGCCATCATACGATGATCTTAAAAACAAAATAAGAAGAGCTAGATGAATTGCAAGAATTTGAATGAGAATTTACCTCTTCGTCTATACTCGCCATCAAGTAGAAGTTCACCATTTCTTTGTCGCTTGAACTATTACTTGATTCGTTTGAATCGGAGTCCTCCCATGTGGTTGCTTTCATGGCCTTCTTTTTCTTCTTTGAGTCCTTTTTGAGTATGGGACATTTCGGCATGGTGTGCCCGGTCTTATTGCAGTTGTAGCATGTGAGTGGTTCTTTCTTGAGGTCTCATTTGCTTGTATCTCCTTTGTCAAATTTTGTACCTCGAAATCTTCTTGAAAGCCTTTTGTCTCGCTTGAGGAATTTGCTGAATCTTTTTGTGATAAGAGGCAGGTCATGGTCATTGATTTCTTCATTTTCTTCATCACTGGAGCTTTCTTTTGAGGCTTTGAGGGCAATGAATTTCTTAACCTTGTTTTGCTCGTTGACTCTTTCATTTATCTTGAGCTCGTATGTCCACAACGAGCCAATTAAATCATCTAAGGTCATGACCCTTAGATTTCTTGCCTCGAAGATGGCTGTAGTCTTAACTTCCCAAATGGATGGCAAGGCTTTGAGTACTTTCTTTAACAACTCATAAGACTGGTAAGTTTTTCCAAGTGCATTGAGAGAATTTATAATATGAGTAAAGCGAGTGTACATGCTAGATATTGTTTCATCTTCATGCATCTTAAAACTTTTATATTCACTAATTAATCTATCTATCCTAGAATCTTTAACATCTTGTGTGCCTTCATAAGTGACTTCTAAGTTTTCTCATATTTCGTTTGCACTTTTACATGTCATTATTTTATTATATTTATTTGCATCTAAAGCACAATATAATGCATTCATGGCACTAGAGTATATTTGTAATTGTTTCATATCATTTTCATTCATTTCTTCTTCTAATTAAGGATCCTCTTTACCTTCTACAGTCTTAGTGGGAGTGAATTTATCTTGCACGATTACCCTCCATGCTCTCCAATCCATGGTTTGAATGAATAGTCTCATTCTTTGCTTCCAAAAGGTGTAGTTAACACCACTGAAGATTGGAGGCCGTGTGGGGAACTGACCTTCTCCAAAATGGGATACACCAATGCCTGCCACAGATCTCTTTCACAAAAACTTGTTAAGAATAATGTGTTAGGCTCTGATACCAATTGATAGTATGTGTGTGAGCCCAAGAGGAGGGATGAATTGGATATTTAAAAAAATTCTTTAATAACACCCTTTTTTTTAATACAAGTATAACTCTTCTTTACAAGTTAAATATACAAGTATACTTAAAAACCTCTTGTTAGAAGATTTGAATATAAATCAATATTTGAGAACTTCTTGTTTTAATAATAAAAATGTAACTTTCAAGTTTAATACTTTTCAACTATTAAGAATACTTCAATTTGATAATGTTTCTTGCAAAGTAAAAGAAATTCCAAAACTTCCTAGAGATAAAAAATAAAGGATGGAAGAAATAAAAGATTCAAGTACTATTGTATGTTTAAAACACTTTTTCTTGCTTTAACAATTTATAGCCTTCAATGTTAATTTTCAAGTAGACTAGTTTCTTGATTAAAGTGCAATAGTATTACTTGAGAAAAAAATGAATCAAATGATAAGATAAGTGATGAATGATTCAAGTACAAACGTGTGTGAAAGAAACAACAATATAATAAAGTAAGAAATGAGCAAGTTAGAAAAGGAACACCATGATTTTTACAAGGTCCAGCGCTACGGCCTATGTCCTTGTCTCAAGCCAACCGCTATGAGAATTTCTAACTGCCTCTCCTTCAATAGGCAGAGGTGCCTCTCTTTTTAGTTTAGGCATAGTAGCTTCTCTTGAGAATGTACCCTTCTCAAGTTAACCCAATCCTTGTAGGCAGATTAGCCTCTTTTTGAGAAACACCTTTCTCAAATAGAAATCAATGAGAGTGATATGAAAGTGTTCAAAAGAACACTCCTTGGATGAGCAAATAAGTACAAACAATGAATACTCTAAAACTCACTCCTCAATAGATTATGAATATGACGCTGAGGGAAAATTCTAAAGAATTTTTCTCTCAAAAATATGTATGAAAATTTGAAGATTTTGAAGCACAAGAGAGTTATAGAATGAGAGATGTTTGAGAGGCTTTGGATGATTGAAACACTAGCACAAGGCCTCTATTTATAGGCTCCAAAAACCAACTAGCCGTTTAGCTAAATATAGAACTGTCAAACTAGCCATTTTTAGAAAAATTTAAAATTTTAAGCTGTTCGGTCGACCGAAAAGACTCATTCGGTCAACTGAACTTCACACTGACTCCTCGGTCCTCCCCATCACCCTAAACTGACTCGATCCTTCTCATGATCTTAAACTAACTGACTCGATCCTCCTCATGATCTTAAACTAACTGATCGGTCCTCCTCATGATCCTAAACTAACTCGTCGGTCCTCCTTACGACTTTAAACTGACTCATCGGTCCTTCTCATGACCCTAAACTGACTCGGTCCTCCTCATGACCTTAAAATGACTTCTCGGTCCTCCTCATGACCCTAAACTGACTCGCATTGCATTACACTTTTCATGCATCATCTTTGCATTTTTGCCCCATGAACTACGTTCTGCTCTGATCCCTAGCAAAAGCGGTACGTAGGCAGCTCGATGAAAATTTGAGTACGACCAACATCATATGTGTGCTTGTATGTTTGTGGCCTAAGATTGACAGCTAGATCAAATGGATGTTGTCTCTTGATCTTTCATATAACTTACTCCACACGTTCCTACGCAAGTTATATCAAAGATGGACAACTGTAGACACCCCAATTTAACCCCGCCTAATCTTAGGTGAATCCGATGATGAAAATAGGTAGAATAGTGCCTCAATTCGATCCACAGAAACTGATCCAAGCTCGATATTCAAACCCGAAACCTTCAAACCAATAAAATTTTGACGAACTCTCGAAACTTGTTGCCCAAGTAAGGCGACGGCCAACTTGCATTGTGGCGACCGCTATAGAACTTTGTAGAAACCCTAGCCCAAAATGGCGACCGCCACCTTTCATCATGGCAACGGCCAACTCTCATTACGGCGACCATCATAGAACTTTGTGAAAACTTCCAAAAACATGGCGACCGCCAACTTGCATTGAGGCGACCACCAACTCCAAATGGCCTGACGTGTCCCAAAACGTGGCAACATCTCATTGGTTGAAGAATTCTATAAATACCGTACCCCATCATACGTTTTCAGGACGAATTTTGAGTGAGAGAGACTCTGCCGATATATCGAGCGATCCCGAGCTCCGATGCCGAAACCCTGCCGAACCTTCGACCGACGTTGAAATCTTGCTTGGATCACTTCTCAAGGATTGGATACTTGAAGCACATTCCCGACTTGAGGATTCCCCGCCAATCTAGGTATCTCATTTGGATCCCTAATCCTTCTAAACTCTATTTCCTCTCTCTTGGAGTGATCGGGTTAACATTTAATTTCAATTTATGCATTTCTTTTGTTTACATAATCAACTTTGTTTATTGTTTAAATTTCTTTATTTAGTTTAATCTTCTTAATTAATTGCTTTGTTTACACATCCACATTAAGCACATTATATTTCTTTCTTTCATTAACTCATTCACGTAGTGCTAATATGTTTTGACAATTACAACTAATTGATATTGTTAATTGTTATAATAATACACTTACATACATATGGATATAGTTGCCAATACTATCTTCATATTTGATAATTAATTATATTTTGGTTCCTTTTATTTTTCTAATATTTGTTTGATTTCTTTTCCATAGCTTTCTTTTTCTTTTAATGTAGCTTAATTTCATTTGTTAGTATTAGTTTAATTTTCAAGCATTCATTTTCTCTTTTTTTTTCCCTTTCTTTCTTTTAAATATTAGCTTAATATTCCTTTATTAGTTCTTTTTTTTTCTTTTCTTTTTCTTTCCTCTTTATAATGCTTACCTTATTCTTCTTTTCTTTTCTTTTGTTGAACCTAAAAAAAATTACAAAAAATCTCTTAAGTTAATCCTCATCTTCAAATGTTAATATAAATTTTTTCTTATTATAACAATTTTCCTCTCTTTTCTTTCCTTTCATTTTTATTTTCTTTTGCTTCTTTTAAGGTACAAAGTGTAAATAGTTAAGTTTTCTTTTTCAATAGTTTAATAACATTTTCTAACCTATTTGTCTTAGCATAACTTTTCTTTTGTAAAATTTTTCTTTTCTTTTAAATCTTTAAATTCTCTTTACAAATCCTTCTATTATAAATTTCTTTGTTTAGTAAGTTTTCTTTTAATAAAGAATTTTCTCTTTTATGCATTTCTCATTTTACATTTCTTGTTTCTTTTTCTTTATTTATCATGTTAATGTTAATGCATGTTTTAGTCTCTTTACTTGAAAGCATGTTTAGAATAGTTTAGTTTATCTTTCGTAACAAATCATGTTTAGGTAATTTTAACAATTTCTAGCATGTTTGTATTCTTTTGCTTAAACCATGATAGTTTAGTTTATTTTGTGAATATTGCATCTAGGAGTGCTCTATGTATCTTTTAATTAGAAATTGCATGCAATAAGACTTAGGATCTTCTTTTCTTATTCGTTCTAATTTGGAATGCTATGCACATATGTTATGTATTTTTTATATTTGATTTTGAGTGTTCTCTCTTTATCTCCATTTTTTTTTATTTAAATGCATTTGAGAAATTCTAGTAAAGAACCAATGATGATTAGTAGAGACTAACCTTATGGTTAGGTGAACGGGGTGCCTAACACCTTCTCCGATTCGTACCTTAGCTCCCGAACCCTCTTTCTCTGGTTAACATTTTTAAGATCAGTAGCCATTTTTTTATTTTTCTTAGGTTTTCTCAAAAACTAAGTGGCGACTCTATTTTCAAAAAAAAAGGAGTTTTCAAAATTTGGCTTTCAAGGTGTTAAAATATTTTTGCAAACATCTTTGAATTTCCTTATTTTTGAAAAAAAAATTAGAAAACCCCTAAATCCCAATGCCACAGTATTTTCTGGCGACACTACTGGGGACTGGTTTTCAAAATCGAATAGGAGGGCTAGACTCAAAAGCATCATTGGTTCTTAATAAAATTTCTCATTTGTATTTTCGCATACATATGTATTGTTCTTCAACCCCCTGCCTGGTCTACCTGATGCCCTGAACGTTAATCCGTTTCGAGGATTATTAGGGAGACGGGTAACCCTTACTGACTGTACGCTATCATAGGTGCAGTAAAAGAGTTCGGGCATATTGTTTGACTATGTCTTGCACTACTCCAGGCATGGGAGGTATATACCCGGCTCTATTCAGAAGGTATCCCGTTCAATTAACCAAAATCGACCTTTTGCATGTAGTGAACTTAAAACCCCATAATTAGGTGTTGCTAACCCTAGTAGGATTATGTGTTTTTCTTCATTGTATGTTTTTTTTGCATACTGTTAGCATTGTTTGAATCAGGTTTAGGCTAGTTCGTTCTCCAGGTTCGACCTAGGTTTTCTGTTATCCTTTGCTCAGGCTAGCTTTTCCTTCGGGTTCTTACCTTGGTTTTTGTTTCTCACCGCTTTCAGTTTTTCTTACCGCCATCATGACCGTGTTTCGTCTTAACTTCTAGGGTGATTTCTCTCTCCTTCGAGATCTTTCCAGGTCGTTAGTTCTCTCCCCCTTGACATAGGCTCATATCTTCCAAATCCTCGACATAAGCTCGTTTCTTTCAAACCCTTGTAATATCCATGAGAATTAGTTTCCTATCGTCATGCTGCCCATTTTTTCTTAGAATTTTTAGGTCGAACCAATCCGGTCAGCATAGCTTTGTTTTCTTGCTAGAGTGTTGTCCGTTTTAGGCAAACCTTCCCCTTAGAATTTAGTTGATCCCCTTTTTCAGCCATCATAGTGATTTTTGAGTCATCTTATTGTTATGCTGCCAGTATGAGCCCGGTAGGGGCATTGTTATAGCTTCCATGGTTATCTGCTCATGATCTGTTATTTTGGGAATTCGAGATATCTGCTATCTGTTGTCAGAATATTTACTCAAAATGTATCCGATACTGGTCATTTTACTTTTGGGATCTAGGTTTCTCTGTGGGATTACCATTGTGCTGAGAAAAGTACAGTCAACACGTGTCTGGAAAAGATTAGTGACAGGAAGACTTTGTAAGGTATCTGAACAGTCGATTGAGTCAGCTAAAATGGTGAAAAATGAGATGAATCTGGCAGCTGTAATGAGGGCAATTATTGATATACAGAGAGCCATAGAGCAACAAACCCAAGCTCAAGTGCAATGTCAGGCATAGATTCGGGCAATTCAGGCCCGTATCCCTGTTGCGAATGAACAACCAGATGACACGGATGAAAATGGAGAGGACTTTTGGGATGACAACCAGGTCCTCGATGGACCGCAAGTTGTTCCACCACCACCACGGAACCCTCGTTAGGTGATAGTCGAGGAGGAAAACACTGCGCAGTCTAGAGAGTCTGCACTGATTGAGAAGATCGACCGGTTGGAGAAGGTCCTCAAGAAAGCCAAGGGAGACGAGGAATACATGTTAGATATAGCGGGACTATGTTTGTTCCAAAATGCTAAATTATTGAAAAATTTCAAAATATCGGACATGAAAAAGTTTGATGAAATCGGAGATCCCAGAATTCATCTCCGAATGTATGTTGGTACCCTGTCGCCGATGGAGATTGATGACTAGTTGAAGGCTCAGCTCTTTCACCGATCTCTTCCTGGGGTAGCCCAGAAATGGTTTCTTTCCCTTCATATAGCTAAAACCAGGACTTGGAAAGACATTGCAATAATTTTTATCAGCCTATATAGTTACAATGTCCAACTAGCTGTAACTATCCGAGAGCTCGAGACAACCCGACCGGAGAATAGGGAATCCTTTGTTGACTTTCTGACTCGTTGGAGGGGTAAGGCCGCCAAAATGACAAACAAGCCCACTGAGAAAGAACAGGTGAGGATTGTGGTTAAGAATTTGCAGTCTCCGTTAAAGTGCAACCTCATCACGCAGCCACTTTCCACCTTTAAATAGTTGTTCGACGCTGGGGTGCAAATTGAGGATGCTATCCAATCCGGTGATATCGAGAAAATAGAATTTAGTTAGAAACCACCAAGAAGGAATTTCCCCACAACCAACCAGAATCAATCCGCTATAACTAACCTCGTGTCTCGTTCGGGAGAGGTGAACCTTTTGAACCCTTCTTCTTCTACCCATCAAACAAGCAACCTTCAGCAGTCAGGCGATGGTCAACAAACGCAACAACAGCCGCGAAGAACTTTTACCCCTCTCAACATCCCATTATCCACTGCCTTAAGCCGTCTAGTAGAAAAAGGACTCATCAATGTACTAGATCCCATGCCAGCGCCTGACCCGCTTTCCCCGAGATATAATACCTCTCAATACTGCGCCTTCCACCAAGGCCACGAGCATTTAACTGACAAATGTATGAGGCTCCGTCATGAGATTCAGAATCTCATTGATAACAAAGTGATCCCTCCTCCATCAGCTACCCCAAAGCCGAATGTCACTACTAACCCACTGCCAAATCATGCCAGACAAGCTCGGATAAATTACATGTCTTTGAGAGAATCGGAGGACCCGAGTCAGCACATCTGTTCAGCACACCTACCACGCCCTTATGTTTCAATAACTGAGGATCATACGGCATGCTCATTCATGATGATTAGAGGTATTCGAGACAGGATAGAAGAATGGAATGATAATGCCTGGGAATGGTATCAACTGATAATCCAAGCCTACCAGCAAGAGAAGGAGCGCAATGAAGAAGATTATTGGCCATTGGATTACCCGACTCGACCTTATGGGTTTGATCATACACTTGATGGAATCACTCTTCCCCGACTTTTTGAGGAAGAATTGTATGTCGACGAGATGCAGCCCTACTAGTTGGTAAGAATCGTGTTAAAATCAGACGGGGCAGAGTGGACTGATTTCTGGGCTGCCCAAGAGCAGCAAGTGAATTTTATTGAGGAAGACATCTGTGAAGAAATTGATAATACATGGGCTATCAAAGACAACGAGGAAAGAAGGGAAAAGGCAGCCGTTAGTGGCCTAAATGATTTGTGGGCATTCGAAAGCCCTCTGCACGTGGACGAAGTGAGACAGACGGATAATTTGATGTCGAGATTATGGGATCCCGAAGACGGCGTGGAACACCTAACTAGAAGTGGACGACATTCTAAACCAGCTCAGTTAGAAAGAGGACAGCCAAGTGGGAAAGGGAAAGAGACAGAGTAGGAGGAGGAGGAGGATGCTGTACAGAGACAGATGAAAAAGATGCAGGCCAACATCAGTATCTGGGGCTTGTTGATGGCGTCACAGAAGCATAGACAAGCTTTTTTGATGGTGTTAAACAAGGCCAACGTCCCGATAGATGCAACCCCCGAGCATCTTATTGGGCTTATTCTGCCAACCGCCGAACCAAAAGTCATTTCCTTTTCTAATAAGGATTTGCCCACTGAAGGAAAAAGTCACAACAAGCCGCTATATATCTCCGTCAAATGCCTAGAAAAATGGGTTCCAATGACCCTTATTGATAATGGGTCTGCCTTGAATATTTACCCATTAAGAACGGCTATCTGCCTAGGGATGAGGCCAGATCAGTTCACTCCCTGCAATCAAGGCGTTCGAGCCTATGACAACACAAGAAGGGATATACTAGGACTGGTGTCATTCGCCATTTCAGTAGGACCTCTGGAGACGTCAGTTGAGTTTCACGTGCTAGACGTACCGGCCTCCTTCAATCTGCTGCTGGGCAGGCCGTGGCTGCATGACCCAAATGTCCAGGCAGTACTGTCTGCCCTTCACCAAAAATTGAAATTGATAATGAACGGGGCAATTTTGACTATCTACGGAGAAAACGACTTTCACCCCCCGAAAGGAGGAGAGGGCATAACTCTGTTAGAAGTTCAACATAGCGAAGATGATGTATTGCTCAGTGGTTTTTAGTTTGATGAAGAACAGGCTATTCAAATGCTGATGAATGAAGAAGAAAGGTATGTCAGCCCGTGAGCTATAACAATGATGAGAAGAATGTTCTTCTTCCCTAGCATGGGATTAGTGCACAAGCAGTAGGGAATCCTAGAACCCATTCAGGAATTGCCGACTTCACACCGTTTTGGTCTTGAGTATAAACCAACGAAAGAAGATCTGGAAGGGTCTAAAAAGGGACGAAAGACCAATTATTTCGGGACGCTCAACGGATACTTCGTTAAGGAGGGAGAAGATTTTCGGTATTGTGGCTTTTCAGAGCCGTGGATCGACGAAGAGACCAATCAAAAGTTACCAGGGTTGGAGATCTTTTTTAGCCATCAGTTGTTTGACACATAGGAGGAAGAGGCATTGGAAGGGAAAGAAGAAGGAAAGAAGGACCAAGAGGAAGACTGGGCCGACAAGCCGATGGTACTGACATGGGAGTGCTGTTCAATGAGAATATGGCTCAGTTGCGTATAACCGAATCGGGCTGCTTCATGATGGGTTTCAGCGCTCCAGCCGACTCAAGCTTATCATTGATGCCGCTGCAAAAGAAATGAAGAGTTGGACCATCGAGTTTTGTATTGAGCAGGTCGTCTATCCCGAGTCTGAATTTGAGTCGGAGTCTGTAGTTGAGGGCACATCTGTTAGTGCTCCTCTCTCTGCTATTTTCATCGAATTTGTAATTCCCACTGTTCTTAATGAAATGAACGAAGTTTTTGGTTACTCTGCTTTGTTTGATTTATTTTATACTCTTTCTGATGATTTTAAATTCGATGAGAATTTTTTCGAAGAAATAAAACTTTTAATAAAAAGAGAAGAAGAAATACGTGCTCAACCAATAATTGAAGATACTTTGTCAATAAATCTGAGTAATGAAACTAACCCGCAAAATGTTCAAATTGGTTCTTCTTTATCCTTAGTTGAACAAGGACAATTAATAACTTTATTAAAAAAATTCAAATTTGTGTTTGCATGGTCTTACGAAGATATGCTTGGAATTGATCCTGAAATTGTCCAACACCACATCCCCTTATACCTTGATACCAAACCGGTCAAACAAAAATTAAGATGGATTCGGCTAGAATGGGCTTTAAAGATCAAGGAAGAGGTTGCCAAACATATCAACACTGGGTTCCTGATGGTAACCGAGTACCCAAAATGGGTAGCCAACATTGTTCTGGTACTAAAGAAAGATGGATGTATCCGAGTCTGCGTGGATTTCTGGTACCTCAACAAGGCTAGCTCGAGGGACGATTTCCCACTACCACACATTGATGTCTTAGTCGACAGTACTGCGGGGCAAGCCTTGTTATCATTCATGAATGGATTTTTTGGGTACAACCAGATTTTGGTGGATCCCGAAGACAGAGAGAAGACGACATTCACCACGCCTTGGGACACCTATTGTTATCATGTGATGCCGTTTAGTTTGAAAAATGCAGGGGTAACCTATCAAAGGGCTGACACTATCTTATTGCATGACATGATACATAAGGAGGTCAAAGTGTACGTGGATGATATGATAGTCAAATCTAAGGATCGGGAAGGCCACATCACAGCTCTGCAAAAATTCTTTGAAAGGATTTGAAAGTACAAGATGTGGCTCAACCTGCAGAAGTGTGCATTTGGAGTCACTGCCAGAAAAATGCTAGGATTCATGATCACTCAACGATGCATTGAAGTCGACCCTTCGAAGATCAAAGTAATTTTGGAAATGCCTCCTTCGAAGACCGAGCGGGAAGTTAGGGGCTTTCTGGAAAGAATCCAGTTTATCAGTCGGTTCATCACAAAGCTGACAACTACCTGTGAGCCGCTCTTTCGCCTGTTGAAGAAGGGAGTCAAGTTTGAGTGGGATCAGAAATGCCAAGACGCCTTTAATGTCGTACGATAGTACCTACAAAATCCACCTGTTCTAGCTCCTCCCGAACCTGATAGGCCACTAATTCTTTACTTGTCAGTGACTGACTCGGCTATAGGATGTATGCTGGCACAAGAAGGAGAAACTAGGATTGAAAAGGCCGTCTACTACCGAAGCAAGAAGATGACTAGGTCGGAAGTAAGATACACGCCACTGGTCATCTTCTTGCTGGATGGATACATTGAAGTATCTGTTCAAAAAGTTGGCACTAACAGGAAGGCTGGCTCGATAGTTGCTGCTAATATCAGAGTTCGATCTAAAGTACGTCACCCAGAAGTCAGTCAAAGGCAGGGCAGTGGCAGAATTCTTGGCCGATCAACTAATTGAAGGTGGTGAAGACACGGAGTTTCAGTTTCCTGACGAACAGCTAATGAGAGTTTGGGATGACAAATAGACTCTATATTTTGATGGAGCATCCAATTAATATGGCTATAGAATAGGAGTCCTCCTTGTCACTCCCGACGAATTGCATGTCCCCTTATCATTGAAACTCAATTTTGAAGTCACCAACAATCAACCTGAGTATGAAGCCTATTTAGCTGGATTGGAGGCAGCCATAAGCTAGGGGCAAAGAAACTGGAAGTCATCGGAGACTCAGCACTAGTGATTTCACAAGCTAGAAGAGAATGGAAGGTCAGGGACGTAACATTGATTCTCTACCATCAGGAGCTAGAGAAGCTGATACCGTGCTTTGATCTGGTATCTTCACCCATGTACCAAGACTGCAGAACAAGTTCGCCGATGCACTGGCCACCCTAGCATCCATGATTGACATACCGCCCGAATCCCAAATGAGGCCTTTGATAATTGATCAAAAGAGAAAGTCGGCTTATGAGATAACAGCCGCCATTGAAGAAAGCAATGATGGTCTTCCATGGTACTTTGACATTCAGAACTTTGTAGAGAAAATAGAATATCCCAAGTTTGCAAGTAAAAAGGACAAAAGGGCAATACAACGGCTATCTACGCAGTTTGTCATTTGTGGTGGTAGATTGTACAAAAAAGGACATTCTAGAGTCAACAAGCTATGTGTAGACACTGAAGAGGGCCAAGAGCTGATGAAAGAGACACACACCGGAGTCTGTGGGTCACACATGAGTGTTAACATGTTAGCCAAGAATTTCCTACAACAAAGGTATTTTTAGATGACGATGGAGACATATTGTATACAGTTCGTATGGAGGTGTCATAAGTGCCAGATTCACGCAAATCTTATGCACATTCCCCCGTCTCAGCTGTACAACCTGATGTCACCATGGCCATTCTCAGTATGGGGCATCGACGTGATTAGCAGGGTAACACCAAAGGCATCTAATGGACATGAGTTTATCTTCGTGGCCATCGACTATTTCACCAAATGGGTGGAAGCAGCCTCCTACTCGGTATTAAAAGCTGCCCATGTTGCTAAGTTCATCAAGAAAAATATCATTTATCGATACGGAGTTTCCCATGAGGTCATCACAGCCAACGGTTCACATTTCCAAGGGGAGGTTTTGGATCTTCTCGAGAAATACTAGATAGTGGCTCACAAGTTCTCGCCATATCGGCCACAGACCAACGGGGCAGTCGAGGCATCAAACAAGAATATTAAGAAAATTCTGCAAAAGATGATCAACTCAAATAAGGATTGGCCAGAACACCTGTCATTCACACTTTAGGGATACCGGATGTCAATCAGAACCTCAACAGGAACAACGCCATACTCTCTAGTGTATGGGATGGAAGCCGTACTCCCCATTGAGGTGGAAATCCCCTCATTAAGAGTAGTGGCTGAGGCCAGTATTCCAGAAGCAGAATGGCAAAGGAACCGAATAGAAGAGTTGCTCTTGTTTGATAAGAGAAGACTGTAGGCTCTGTTTCATGTATAAGGTTATCAAAGGAGGATAGCTAGAGCATTCAACAAGAAGGTCAAGACCCAGCATCTTAGAGAAGGAAATTTGGTTCTTAAAGAGATCAGAGCTCCTATCTTCGACCCGAGAGGCAAGTTCAAGCCAAACTGGTCCGGACCATTTCTGATCAAAACCATCATAACCGGTGGTGCAGTCATTATTATGGATCTGGTTAGCAATGTATTCTCCACTCTAGTTAATCTCGACCAACTCAAAAAGTACTATCCCTGAGGTAAAAAGAGAAAATAAAAAAAAGCTCGCAAAGCTAAAAATCAAAAAGGCAACTCAGGTAAAAGTTAGACCAGCCCGCAAGGCTGAAAACCCGAAAGGGTTAACTTGGCAAAAGTTAGGGCATCAGAAAAGGAGAGTGTTAATACCCAAGTGAAAACCAAGCCCGAACTACATTAAAGCCTGATTCCATCTTTTTGGGATAGGTAGGCAGCTTCTTTTGAGAAGTCCGACCATATTCTTTGTTATTAACCATCTTTGAATCTAAGTAAGACCAATGGAAATTAATTTCTAGATTTTGATAATAAAGTCATTCAAATTTTGAATAAATTTGAACCATCCTAAACATGAAGTGGGAGTTTTTCATTACTTTAAGCAAGATTACAAAGTTTTTAAACAAAGGGAGGGCACGCAAGTCCTAAACTCTACAAATAATAAAAAAAAAGCTATGAAATTTTCAAAATGAAGCAGAGATCCTCAAACCCTTCTCCTTTTCGCTGCATGTTTCCCCTCCTCTTTATCCTTCTCCTCCCAATCTTGTCTTAGCCACGCCTTATACTCAGTAGAAAGTTCAGGACACTGCAGTTCTTGCATCTCCATCCGTGAGCGAGATGGCCAAGCGTCCTGATACGATGATAAAAATAGGGCCCGCAGCGTAGATGAAAATAGACGACCTCGAATGATGGGAGATATGATCTAACATCACCCGAACTGCCACATGATCCTATGAGAATAGTAGAAGGTAGTCTAACACAGACCAATCAGTAGGACGACAGGGTGGTCCATAGTGGTCAGAGTCATAGCGAGAATCTGCCACCAAGAACACTGCCAGGTAATGTCTGGACCAGTCAGAGTAGAAAGATACTCTCGCCAAGATGCCTCAGTGTCACATATCTGATAACGTGGGCGATAAAGGAAAGCAGCGGCATTGTGCCTATCAGTGGGAGGCTTCTGTACAAGATTTACCTTCTCCATCAGCCAGATCTGTAGCAAGAGTTAAAATAGTAAGAGAAAGGCTTTGCAGTACAACAGAGAACTTGATACAGAGGAAGATGTTAAGCTCACTTGGGGAAGTAAAGGGCTGCCAGCAAAGGTGATGGTTTCGCTACGATAAACAGCGTCCAAGCCCAGCATTGTCTCGGCCAAAACAAGGGGCACAATGTCCTTCCCCACCCACATCTTACTAGCAATGTTAATAAGTGTACAGCTAACTCGACCGTCAGAGGGAACAAGAAGATACCGGGCAAGAAGACAGAAGCAAAGAGCATAACGACGCTGCAGTTGAAAGTTAAGATCGCTAAGGTCGTCGGTAGGACTGAGCCTTTCAATCAGCCAGGGAATGTCAAGATAGTCACCTGATGTCAGTAGAGAAGCTTCCTTTCTAGATAGACCAGAGAGTTGCATCACCTGCTACCGAATTGAAAGAAAGAGAGTGGGAATGACAACGAAACTCCACGGAGTCAGGCCCAAAATGACAGCAAACTCCTCCACAGTGGAGCAGAGTCCTTCAAGATCGAACCAAAAAATGTGAGACTGCGAAACCCACGGTTGTGCAGCAGCCATCAATAAAGGTCTGTTAATCTTCACAGTCCTCAGTGAGAAAAGGGCATTGAGGCCAAAAGGGGCAAAGTTCAAACGTTCGATATGGGAGAATTCCTCAATCCATGAAGAAGGGGGACTGACCATCTGAGTCTGAGCAATAGCAAATGGGGTCTCCAGGATAGTATTTATAGGGTAGAAAAGGGTGGGAAACCAAAAATTCGATAAAAGGCACACTTATTGTGGCGGTCGCTACCTTATAATTGGCGACTGCCAACTCCAAAAAGCACAGTACAGTGACATCATCCCCTTGATCGGGCGACCGCCAAGTTTGAAGTAGCAACCGCCATGTCAGTTTCCTTGAAAGTGGCGACCGCCATGTTGGATCATGGCGACTGCCATGTTAGAACATGGCGGGTGTGGGACAGTTTGCAGTCTGTATCAGTCGTGGCACCTGAATTATGCATCCAAGGCAGTTTGAACAACAAATAAAGGAAAACCATGCAACATATGGACAGATGGAGTAATAAATAGTGTTAAGGGCCAAAGTGCATCAAAAAGTAGTAGAGTATAACAAGGTAAAAAAAACTAGGGCACCTAGGCCCAATAAATAGTAAACTGGGGGCACATAGGCTCATGAAGCAGATAAATGTGTCAAACTGGGGCATGCAAGCCCATCAAAATAAATCAAGAAATAAATGAAACTGGGGAAGGGGGGAGCTCTCTCTCTCACTAATGCCTGGGGTGGACCCAGTGGG
Organism: Heliamphora pulchella; assembly: GCA_032270985.1. Lineage (NCBI taxonomy): Eukaryota > Viridiplantae > Streptophyta > Magnoliopsida > Ericales > Sarraceniaceae > Heliamphora > Heliamphora pulchella. Next base: position 17,425 of record JAULJZ010179304.1, read on the forward strand.
AGGAAGGACCAGCTTCTTCCGAGCTCACGTCCTCAAAGTGCCTCTCGATGTAGTCATCATCGTCACTACCGGAAGAAGAAGATACAGCTCTTGATTGGCTCCGAGCAGAAGAGACTGATCCTCTAGAACGAACCCGAGAAGATGCCCGGGAACCGCGACCTCGAACTGGGGCTGGAGCTGGAGCAGGTAGCCTAATAGGAGCCTGTGGTGGTATTATGCCGGTGGCTGGGACAGGAGGCTGCCAAAAGAAAACCAAGATCAGAACGAAGTACAGAAATACGCAAAAAATTTAGAAAGATTCGAGAGAATACTTACTACGGCTGCAGGAGTGAAAGCAATGCCAGCTGCTCGTACGGTGGCGTCAAGCTGACGGATCAATGCTCTCTGACCCGTAAGTATCAGCAGCAGACAGTCCACCCATGCCTGATTAAACTACAGAAAGAAAAAGAAGAGGTCAGTTAGACAAATGAAGCAAAAAAATGAAAGAAATGAGTAAGGATAAGGAAATACCTGCCCAATCTTTGCTCTGAACTCAGAAACTGGCGGGACAGGAACAAGAAGGCAGCACCGGCATCAGCATCCTTCGGTGCCTGTCCCCTCCTCCTACCACCAAGGCCAGCCGAGCCAGGACCTAAGGGCCCATCAGGTGTGCCCGGGCCCAAGCTGTGTAGTCCCCTTCTGCCACCAGTAGCTCTGAAACTGGGGTCCCCACTGTCTCCAAGAGCAACTCGACGGGGCCCAGATGATCAGTACGGCGCATACGGACTGGAGGGACCACCGGTATTCTGAAGTGATCAAGGCCGAGCGACTGGCGAACCACTCGCTCGCCAAGATAGTACTCCCCTACCGAATGGGCCCTCCAGCAGGATCCGCCTGGAAGTGATATCTCGGCTGCGCATCATATCTGCGCCAGCTCGATCCTCTGCTCCTCGCCAGACGTCCCAATGAACCTGCAATAATACAAACAGAGAGCAGTGAATACAGTATAGTATGAGAGCCAGTGTACAGCATACAGTAATCAGTATGTAGAAAATGGCACAAAAAATAGTAAAAATGGTACCTGGTCAAGACTCAGTCAGTCTTACAAAATCCAGAACCGATCAATGTCCTTCCCCCCGGCTTTCTTCCCCTTCAGCTCTTGATCGCCACCGGGCTACTCGGGGAATGACCAGGGCTCTGTTGTAGAGTTCGCTGGGACGTGAAGCCCGAGGAACTCATAGGTCCACAACTACAAAGAAGAAGATGTCAGCAAGCAAATAATAACAGATAACAGAAATGAGTGAAAAAGTGCATAAACTAAATCATACCTCCCAGACCCTCCAGTATCCCCCAATACTGAGCTCCTGGGAAAATCGGGTCAAGATCCGCATGAAGCTATAGAGCGTAGCCAGAGCAGCACCTCCCCAGTTGTACGAAGCAACCCGATCAAGACGAGCCAGGCCGCCCAAGTAATGCAAGTGGACAGTATTCTCCTTGTTCGAAAACAAGGAGGTACCAAACATATACATCAAGAAGCCTTGGGCGACCCACTCGTAGTGACGAGGCTCGGTGCATTGGAAGTGTCAGAAGCGGTCAAAGAACTAAGTGTATCTGACTCGATCCCGGTCCATCTGCGCAGGGACAGCCCCGAGAAAATACAGCAGTGCGTCGGACGACTAAGCTATGGATGGATCAAATGGAATAGAGGCACCACCCACTTGGATGCTCGTAATGAGTTTGAAGTCCAGAGGCGTAAGGGTGGCCTCGAAGGTGGTGAAATGGAAGGTGTTGGTGGTATCCCACCACCACTCGGCCAGGGCTGTTAACCATACCCAATCATTGCTCGTCCTCCCCAACAGGGGTATGAAGCGAGCAAAGCCAGAGGCATCGATGTAAGCTCGGCTAGGAGCAGGGGGGCGTCGTACCACTTCAACACCTCCTTGAAGGCAGAACCTTCGAAGCCTCGGACGTAGTGACCAGCTTGTAAAGAGAAGACAGATAGAGAATACATGAAGAACAAATCGAGCAAGCAAAGTATAGGAAAACAACTGAGAACAAAACCTAGGTTCCTTCAGTCCTTTCAAGCCCTAGAAAATCAGGCACCCTAACTCTAGGTTCGTGATTTCTGCACATCCCAGAAACCCTATGTCCTGGTGTACTAGGCAAATCTCTATCATTCTAATGTTCTTCTCAAAAATTAAAAACAATATAATAATAATTTTGTATTTTGCCCCTTTTACCCTAACCTTTTAGGATTAATTTTCTAGGAATCTTTAAAAATTTACCCCAATCAAAAAATAATAATAATAATAATAAATAAAATAAAATATAAAAAAATCTTTCTAAAATCTCTGAGATTTTCTAGTATTTTCTTAAGATTTTTCTCAAAATTTTGAGAATTTTTTACAATTTTCTAACATTTTCTTAAAATTTTCCTAAGATTTTCTAACCATTTTCTCAAAATCTTCTTCAAAATTTTTATATTTTTTAAGATTTTTAGCAAAATTTCTAGGATTTTCTAACAATTTTCTCAAAATTTTCGTCAAAATATTTAAAATTTTCTAAGATTTTTAGCAAAATTTTAAGATTTTCTAAGATTTTTAGCAAAATTTTAGGGTTTTCTAATCATTTTCTCAAAATTTTTACAATTTTTTAAGATTTGCTCAAAATTTTCTACAAATATTTTTTCAAAATTTTTCTCAAAATTTTTAGGATTTTCTAACAATTTTCTCAAAATTTTCTTTAAAATTTTTAGGATTTTTTAAGATTTTTAGCAAAATTTGTAGGATTTTCTAATAATTTTCTCAAAATTTTTAGGATTTTCTAATATATTTAGCAAAATTTCTATGATTTTCTAACAATTTTCTCAAAATTTTTCTCAAAATTCTTTGAATTTTCTAAGATTTTTTGCAAAATTTTCAGGATTTTCTATCATTTTCTTAAAATTTTCTTCAAAATTCTTAGACTTTTCTAAACATCTTCTTAAAGTTTCTCTTTAATTTTTTTTTTAGGGTTTCCAAAAAATTTTAAGATTTTCTAAAAAGTTTTCTAAATTTCCTAGGACTTTCTAAAAATTTTCCTAAATTTTCTAAGATTTTTCTTAAAATCTCCCAGGATTTCTCTTAATTCTCTAAAAATGTTTCCCTAAATTTTTTAAGGATTTTTGGAAAATTTCCTAAAGGTCTTTGAAATATCCCTTAAACTTCTAGGATTTTGATAAAAATAACTCCTTTAATTTTCATGCCCCGAAAATAAAAATAAAAATTTCCCCTTAAACTTTTATGTTTAAAAATTAATAATAATTGCCCATTTTTACTGTTTGCTCAGAATCCAAGTGTCCCTACTATTTTAATCTCCATCGCATAGGTACCTAAGCTAAGTTCCAAATCCCAATCACCATCCACAACATCAAAATCATTCAACAAATCAAAATCATTCATCAATATCATCATTACATCATCATATGAAGGATCCTAGGCATGCATCTACGTTTGAGATATTTCGTGCTCTGGTATTGAAATAGTAGGGATAGGATACTTACCGATAGGCGTCGACGAGACATGTGGTGGTCAGACTCTCGCAGAAGAATGTCAGCAGCAACCGTATCATCAGGAGACTCGTAGCGTCTCATCCCATGTGGAACCACGCGGTGAGGCAATGCAGCGGAGGTGTGTGGGTCGAAGGGGGCCGGATGACCCTCTCCAGCATCGGGATCCAAAAAGTCAGCCATCGCAGCCTCTGCAGCAGCATTAGCAGCTGCATGAGCCTCAACAGCGGCTCGTGCCTCCTCAGCAACATGGCGGGAGGCAAGCTCTGCCTCGAGCACGAGGGCTTCCATTGCAGCAGTGGGCTGCATGGAAGTTCCCCCACTGGTAGGAGGGACACCCATAGAAGAGTCCTCAATAGCAGAGGGGCCCCGTCGTGTTCCCAAATCGTCATCCTCATGGCCTTGGCCCGCCATGAAGAGGAGTGGAATCATGAACAAGAGTGTGAACATCGTGTGAACTAGAAAGAAGTGAAAAGAGAGCGAGAGAGAAGCTTGAGAGCACTGGAGTTTAGAGAGAGAGTGAGGAAGGAGCGAATGAAACTGATCCGCGCGCTTCAAATGGCCTTATGCGCGCCTGGAGTTGGCGGTCGCCAACTCCAAAGTAAGCGACCGCCAGTTTCCTAAAACGCCACACGGCGACCGCCAGCTTCGAAGGGTTTTTATCTGGTGGCCGCCATGTCAGAAGGGTTTGGGCTTGGCAACCGCCAAGTGTCTAAAAGTCACGTCGTGTCAGACTGCCATTATGACGATTTGGGCTTTTGTAATGGATTTTTTGGGATTTTAATACATGATTTTACTTATCTTGTTATTTGCATGCATTTTATTTAAAATAATAATTTTTAGAAAACGTAAAATCTTTAAGTGTTTTTCATTAAAATTTTTAGTGAGCATATTCTCCAAAAAAAAAAATCTTGTGTTTAGAAATAATTCCAAAAATTAACTTGGTGAGTTTTGAAACCTTTTTTTAGGTGTTTTTCTCCTGATGAATTTAATTTTAGGCCATGCTTTGGCTTTTAAATTTTTTTTTTATCTTGTACCTCTTCCCAAATTTTTAGGTCTTATCTCGCCCTTTTAATTTGGTGTTTTCTTCTCGATAAATCTAACTTTAAGCCGTAATTTGGCTTTTTATTATTTTTTTCTCTCATTCCGCACCTCGTTTCAAATTTTTAAAATTTTAACTCGGCCTATTAATTCGCAATCTTTCTTCTCGATAAATCAAAATTTTCAGCCATTACTGAGCTTTTGATCATTTCAATCTCGCTTCCGATAAATCTAATTCCAATTCCCATATTCTTAGATCCTAACTAATTCGATGTTTACCTCCTCGGTCCTCCTCCTAATCCTAAACTGACTCCTCAGTCCTCCTCATGACCCTAAACTGACTCGGTCCTACTCATGACCTCAAACTGACTCATCTATCATCCTAATGACCCTAAACTGACTGCTCGGTTCTCTTCATGATCCTAAACTGACTCCTCGGTCCTCCTCATGACCCGAAACTAACTCCACGTTCCTCCTCATGACCCTAAACTGACTCATCGGTCCTCTTCATGACCTTGAACTGACTCATCGATCCTCTCCATGACCCTAAACAGACTCGTCGGTCCTCCTCATGACCTTAAACTTACTCGTCGGTCCTCCTTATGTCCCTAAACTGACTCCTTGGTCCTCCTCATGACCTTAAACTGACTCGATCCTCCTCATGACCCTAAACTGACTCGTTGGTCCTCCTCACGGCCTTAAACTGACTCATTGGTCCTCCACATGACCCTAAACTGACACGGTCTTCCTCATGACCTTAAACTGACTCCTCGGTCCTCCTCATGACCGTAAACTGACTCGCATTGCATTATACTTGTCATGCATCATCTTTGCATTTTTGCCCCATGAACTACGTTCTGGTCTGATCCCTAGCAAAAGCGGTACGACCAACATCATATGCGTGCTTGTATGTTTGTGGCTAAAGATTGACGGTTCGGTCAAATGGATGCTGTCTCTGGATCTTTGATATAACTTACTCCATGCGTTACTATGCAAGTTATATCAAAGAGGAGCAACTATAGACACCCAAATTTGACCCCGCCTAATCTTTGGTGAATTCGATGATGAAAACAGGTAGAATAGTGCCTCAGTTCGATCCTCGAAAAGTGATCCATGCTAAGTTTTCGAACCCAAAACCTTTAAACCAATAAAATTTTGACGAACCATCGAAACTTGTTGCCCAAGTAAGGCGACCGCCAACTTGCATTGTGGCGACTGCCATAGAATTTTGTAGAAACTCTAGCAAAAAATGACGACCGCCACCTTTCATCATGGCGACCGCTAACTCTCATCATGGCGACCGTCATAGAATTTTGTGAAATCTTCCAAAAATATAGCGACTGCCAACTTGCATTATGGCGACCGCCAACTCCAAATGGCCTGATGTGTCCCAAAACGTGGCAACATCTCATTGGTTGAAGAAATCTATAAATACCATACCCCATCATACGTTTTCAGGACGAATTTTGAGTGAGAGAGACTCTGCCGATATATCGAGCGATCCCGCGCTCCGACGCTGAAACCCTACCGAACCTCCGATCGACGTTGAAGTCTTGCTTGGATCACTACTCAAGGATTTGACCATTGAAGCACAATCCCGACTTGAGGATTCCTAGCCAATCTAGGTACCTCGTTTGGATCACCGATCCGTCTAAACTCCATTTTCTCTCTCTTGGAGTGATCGGGTTAACATTCAATTTCAATTTGTGCATTTCTTTTGTTTACGTAATCAACTTTGTTTATTGTTTAAATTGCTTCATTTAGTTTAATCTTCTTAATTAATTGTTTTGTTTACACATCCACATTAAGCACATTATTTTTCTTTCTTTCATTAACTCATTAAAGTAGTGCTAATATGTTTTGACAATTACAACTAATTGATATTGTTAATTGTTATAATAATGCACTTACATACATATGGATATAGTTGCCAATACTATATTCATATTTGATAATTAATTATATTTTGGTTCCTTTCATTTTTCTAATATTTGATTGATTTCTTTTCCATAGCTTTCTTTTTCTTTTAATGTAGCTTAATTTCATTCGTTAGTATTAGTTTAATTTTCAAGCATCCATTTTCTTTTTTTTTTCCTTTCTTTCTTTTAAATATTAGCTCAATATTCTTTTATTAGTCTTTATTTTTTCTTTTTTTTTCTTTTCTCTTTATAATGCTTACCTTATTCTTCTTTTCTTTTCTTTTGTTGAACCTAAAAAAAAATTACAAAAAATCTTTTAAGTTAATCCTCATCTTTAAATGTTAATATCGAATTTCCCCCTTATTATAGCAATTTTTCTCTCTTTTCTTTCCTTTTATTTTTATTTTCTTTTTCTTCTTTTAAGGTACAAAGTGTAAATAGTTAAGTTTTCTTTTTTCAATAGTTTAATAACATTTTCTAATCTATTTGTCTTAGCATAACTTTTCTTTTGTAAAATTTTTCTTTTTTTTTAAAATCTTTAAATTCTCTTTACAAATCCTTCTATTCTAAATTTCTTTATTTAGTAAGCTTTCTTTTAATAAAGAATTTTCTCTTTTATGCATTTCTCATTTTACATTTCTTGTTTCTTTTTATTTATTTATTATGTTAATGTTAATGCATGTTTTAGTCTATTCACTTGAAAGCATGTTTAGAATAGTTTAGTTTATCTTTCGTAACAAATCATGTTTATGTGATTTTAACAATTTCTAGCATGTTTGTATTCTTTTGCATAAACCATGATAGTTTAGTTTATTTTGTGAATATTGCATGCGGGAGTATTTCATGTATCTTTTAATTAGAAATTGTAAGCCATATGACTTAGGATCTTTTTTTCTTATTCGTTCTAATTTGGAATGCTATGTACATATGTTATCTATTTTTTATATTTGATTTTGGGTATTCTTTCTTTGCCTCTATTTTCTTTATCTACATGCATTTGAAAAATTCTAGTAAAAAGAAATGATGATTAGTAGAGGCCAACCATATGGTTGGATGAACGGGGTGCCTAACACCTTCCTCGATTTGTACATTAGCCACCGAACCCTCTTTCTCCGGTTAACGTTTTTAAGATCAGTAGCTATTTTTTTTGTTTTTCTTAATTTTTTTCAAAAACTAAGTGGCGACTCTATTTTTAACGAAAAAAGAACTTTCAAAATTTGGCTTTCACGGTGTTAAAATATTTTTACAAACATCTTTGAATTCTCTTATTTTTGAAATATTTTTTTAGAAAACCCCTAAATCCCAATGCCACAGGGTCACGCAGCCGAAGAGAAAAATAATATAAAATCCTATTTACCGATTCTGTCACAAGGGGACAGATGTAGCAACTATAGACTCCTGCCCCTTTACCCAATTCCTACACATTGTAGGATCGGTTAGGTAAAGGCAAGTTCTACACGAAGCCACCACAACGTAAAAGCTTAGTTTACAGGTTCAACAACCTGAGGGAACAAAGCACCCAACCACCTAATTTACTGGAATTAACTCGAAGGACCAAGGTACCTACTCTGCGCACGTTTTTGGACTTTCACCGAGGATAACTCGTGCCAAATACCCGCTATCCCTGTACATCTATAGAATCATTTTTTAAAATCAAAACCTTTTTCACATTTATACATTAAACATGTATATATGGATCCAATCCATCAACATGGAGATCAATATCCATTCATCCACATGGAGACCAAAACAAACATGTAAAAACATGAAGTTCAAAACTACACAACATATGTATAAGAAGATCCAATCCATCTACCACGGAGATCTAAGCATGAAAATACATGGTTTTCATCAAAACATTTTAAAAGTTGAGTCTCAACCCCACAGGTTAGCTTCAAACCTTCAAAAACATGATTTTTAAAAATGCACACCCATCAGCGAAGGTTCAGTCGACTGGACCCACCCTCCAGTCGACTGAAAAACACACTAGAATCCACGCCAAAATGCCAACAACACCGTTCATGCGACTGACCCCATGGGTTCAGTCGACCGAACCCACAAAACCATGATCCAGTCGACTAACCCCACGGGTTAAGTCGACTGAACCAGCCCAAAAAATGTTTTTCACCTACGGTTTTGCCATTTTGAACCCAAAATGAAGCCTCAAAGCTTCCATCTCATACCCATGAACTCACACACGCTTAAGCCTATCACTAAAGGCTTCAAAAGAAACATCCAACACCGTTTTTATCCAACCGAAACGACGAAAAAAGGTTTTTAAACCAAAAATCAACTTTTTCCAAACATGAAACATCTTTTCATTAATATAAAATGGTAAAGATGCATAAGATTACATACGACACCCTCTAACAACTTTAAAGTCTAGAATTCTACCTCGGTGAGTCAAGAACTCGATGCCTTGATCCACGTGAAAAATCGAGCTATGTCGGAATAAAATTCCGATCGGATGAAAGTGTAGAGCACGATGCCTATAACAAGGATCGGCTGTTGGTCTGTCAAAAATCAAGCCCCGATCCCCCGAGAAGTTAGAGAGAAGGCAGACAGAAAAAGGAGAAAACTTAGGAGTTAAGTTTTGAAAATATCTAACTCCTGATATTTATAGGCCTCCAAAATATCTTTTTTTTTTGAATTTTTAAAATTCACATCGTAACTCCCTGCAGCCCCTGGGACTAACCCCGCATGCTCAGATAAACTTGATCATACATCAAAATGCTTAAAAACATATAGAAACAAAAATTCTAAACATACGTCAAAAAGCACCAAATATGCATATAATATAAAAAAGAAACGGTACATGGTCTCACAACTCTCCCCCTCTTAAGGAATTTTGCCCCTGAAATTCACTACAAGGTCACGATATAAACAACTCCGGGTATCTAGCACGAACTTCACACTCAAGCTCCCAAGTTGCTTCCTCAACCCCATAATGAAGCCACTGAACTTTGACATAAGCAATTGTTCTCCCCCGTAACACCTCCTCTTTCATATCTAGAATCTTCACAAGACGTTCCTCATAGGTGACATCCTCATCAACTCGCAGCTCAGCCCAATCTAACACATGTGAAGGATCAGGCTCGTACTTTCGAAGCATCAAAACGTGAAAGACGTTGTGCAAAGATGCTAACTAAGGCAGCAAAGCCAAGCGGTATGCTACCACGCCAATCCGTTCCAGGATCTCGAATGGTCCAATAAAGCGCGGTATGCGAGACCTTCAAAAACACATGATCCCCCACTACAAACTCTAATGGTCTCCTCCTCTGATCCGCATAACTCTTTTGGCGGCTCTGAGCTGTCACCAGACGCTGACAAATCACAATAATCTACTCCATCGTCTCCCGTACTAAGTCGGGTCCCAAAATAGTGGTCTTACCCACCTCTGTCCAACACACCGGCGATCTACACGGCCTACCAAACAGAGCCTCATACGGTGCCATCCCAATTCTAGACTGATATCTGTTGTTGTATGCAAACTCTGCCAATGATAGACGATCCTCTCAAGAATCCCAAAAATCAAGCACACAGGCCCTCAACATATCCTCCAAAATTTGGATGGTCCTCTCAGACTGATCGTCAGTATGTGGGTGGAAAGCTGTGCTAAAGCTTAAGCTAGTTCCCAACGCCATCTGAAGACTCTGCCAAAACCACGATGTAAAGCGCGGGTCTCGATCAGAAACAATAGTCACCAGTACTCCGTGTAATTGGACTATCTTTCGAACATACAACCTACCCAATCTGTCCACCGAATCTCTCACTCGAATAGGGAGGAAGTACGCAGACTTCGTAAACCTATCAACCACAACCCAGACAGCATCATGTCCTGCTGGCGATCGAGAAAGTCCTGATACGAAATCCATCGTGACATTCTCCCACTTTCACTCCGATATAGGCAAAGGCTGCAACAATTCTCTCGGTGTCTAGTGTTCCACGTTTACTTGCTGACAACTAAGGCATCGAGAAATGAATCGATTAACGTCCCTCTTCATCCCGGTCCACCAGAATTGACGGCGCAAATCATGATACATCTTCGTGCCTCCCGGATGCACTGTAAGACGTGAGTGATGAAAATCTTGTAGCACCTCTGCACAACACGACTCTAGCATAAACAGTCACCCTGTCAACCTCAAACTCTGATCTGAACCCACTGTCCATCCTGTTGTGTCTTTCTCATTAGTAATGCGGTCCCGTATCATCTGAGCCTCCTGATCAGTTCGCTGAGCCTCTAACACATGTGCAACCAATGCGGGCTATGAAGCCACTTAATATAAAGTCGCACCCCTCCCTGTCTCCACGAGATGTGGATCAAACTCCCCAGCATCTCCAAGCATTTCCCATTCTCGTATAGCCACAGAAGCTAACAAACCATGAGATCTTCAACTGAGCGCGTCAGCTACGACATTTGCCTTTCCTGGGTGGTACTGAAAATCAAAGTTGTAGTCTCCCAACAACTCCATCCACCATCGTTGGCGAAGATTCAAGTCTTTCTGCGAAAATAAGTATTTTAAGCTCTTGTAATCAAAGAAAACCTCGAAATGCTCACCATATAGAAAATGCCGCCATGTCTACAAGGCGAAGACCACGGCTGCCAACTCCAGATCGTGTGTAGGGTAGTTCTTCTCGTGTGTCTTCAGCTGTCGCGAGCCATAGGCTACAACCTTACCTCCTTGCATCAGTACACATCCTAAGCCATCGTGCAATGCGTCGCAATACACTGTATACCCCAGACCTCGCTCTGGAATAATCAACACTGGCACACAAGTCAATCTCTTCTTCAGCTCCTGGAAGGCTAACTCACAGGACTTGCTCCATACGAACATTACTCCCTTTTGCGTCAGACGCGTCATAGGTGCTGCCAACCTAGAAAAGTCTTTGACGAACCGCCGATAATAACCTGTCTAACCCAGAAAACTACGGATCTGAAAGATGTTTTTCGGTCACTACCAATCCATCACGGCATTAGTCTTCGACGAGTCCACTGATACCCCATCCTTCGACACCACGTGTCCAAGGAATCTCACCTCTTACATCCAAAACTCGCACTTCTTGAACTTCGTATACAATCGATGTTCTCTCAGAAGATGCAAGACAACATTCAAATGCTCCTCATGCATCTCTCTCATGGGTGAATAGACCAAAATGTCATCTACAAATACCACCACAAAACTGTCCAGGTAACAGTGGAAAATACGGTTCATCAAACCCATAAATGTCGCAGGGGCGTTCGTTAAACCGAACGGCATGACCAGAAACTCGTAGTGACCATAACGAGTCCGAAAAGCGGTCTTTGCTATGTCCTCGTCCCTAATCCTCAGCTGGTGATAACCTTACCTCAAGTCAATCTTTGAAAAGCAGCGCGATCCCCTCAGCTGAACAAACAGGTCATCAATCCTAGGCATAGGATACTTATTCTTCACTGTTACCTGGTTCAGCTTCCTGTAATCTATGCACAATCTCAAGGATCCATCCTTCTCCTTCGCAAAGAGAGTTGGAGCTCCCCACGAAGACGTACTCGATCACACAAACCCCTTGTCTAGCAACTCCTGTAACTGCACCTTGAGTTCTCGCAACTCAGCAGGTGCAAAGCGATATGATGGCATAGAGATGGAAGCAGCTCCTGGAACAAGAACAATGGAGAACTCCACATCTCAACTCGGCGGCAACTCAAACAAATCATCAGGAAAGACATCTGGGTAATCACAGACCACAGGGGGTAACTCCCCTCGAACCTCACCTAGTTCATCCAACCTGAGAGTAGAAAAGAGGAAACCCAAGTTCCATCGAACCTGAGCCACACCAGGCATAGACACCAAGCCCTCATGCCGATCACCCACAAAGTAGAAGCAGCCACCCTCCGATGTACAGATCGACACCCTCCGTCGCTCACAATCTGTATAGGCACAATATGTAGTCAGCCAGTCCATTCTTAGGATGGCATCAAACGTAGTCATGTCTAGAATGATAAAATCAAACTCTACACAACGATCGGCGACTCCTAGCTCATAGGATCTGTTTACTCTACTCAACACCACATTCTCACTGGCTGGGGTCTCTACGCTCAATGCACTACCCAACAAGTCTATCTGTAATCCCAATGCAGATGCAAAGGCAGATGAGATAAAAGAATATAATTCTCCCGTGTCGATGACAACACTGGCCCATGATCTAAAGACTAGAATAGTACCTCTCATCATGGCTGGAGTAGCTGCAACATCAGATGCAACTGGTGCTTTGAAAGCACTACGATCAGCAAGAACATAAGCCCTGGCCTGCGGTAGTCTGGTCTACCCACCATATCCCTGAGTCGTCGGCTGCCTCATAGACCGTGCCGAGGTACCTCCCTCTACAAACCTAGATGTTTGGGCCCTAGGTTACTGCAGAGTCTACTGTCTCTGTGCCGATGGAGCAGCTGGCGCTTCTGTCGCACCCTGGACACTCCCTTCCCGGGGACAGTATCTGCGAATATGCCCAGACTGACCACACCGAAAGCATATAGGTGGGTCTCTCGCCTGTGACTGAACAGACGTTGAACTCTGGACCTGGCCCTTCTGCGGGCACTCAACTAAATGATACCTCGGTTGCCCACACCGATAACAAATTAACCCTCTCTGTTCTGGCCTTCCTGTCGAAGCCACTAAAGGTACAGGTGTGGACGACTGCGGCTGATAAGATCCAACAAAATGAGAAATAGGTCTAGATGACCTCTGGCACTTTCTCCCACGCCTCTGGAACTATACATCTCCACTGCCCTGCTGGCTCCCACCCTCTCTAACTCTGCGGCTCTCTGCCAGTGAGTTCTCTACCCGTATAGCGGCTTCCACCAATGTAATGTACACATCCAAACCCAGAGCTGCAATTCTATCCTTGATGGCAGGTCGAAGGCCCCTCTCAACCTCCTAGTGTGCAACTCCTCCGTAGATACCATCTCAGCTGCAAACCATGATAGATTCGCGAACTTGGCCTCATATTGGACCATAGAAAGGCACTCCTGAACAAGGGAAAGGAACTCCTCTCGGTATGTATCTCTCGAAGATCTCAGGAAATACTTTTCCAAAAAGACTCTCGTGAAAGCGGCCCACGTGTCATCCACAGTCGTCTTGGCGAACTTCCACCACTCCCTAGCATCCTTCCACAATTGAAATGCCGCCAACTTCACACACAAAGTATCCTCCTCGATATCTAGAGTATCGAAGATAGCCGTGGTCACTTCCAACCACTCAGTAGCAACCTTGGGGTCCGGCTCCCCAGAAAAGGTCGGAGGATCCAACCGTCAGAATTCCCTCATAGCCACAGAGGCTCTTGGTTCAGGAGCCCTCGCTCCAGCCCTGGATACCCTAGCCATCGCTCTCATAGTGGTAAGCATCACCGGCATGACGTCAGCACTGCCCACCTGTTCTTGTGGGGTATGAACGTCTCCCTCTTCTGGAACCTGAACATAAGCACGACCTCTGCCACTGCCTCGGCCACGACCCTGTCCCCATCCTCCCCGCGTGCACATAATTCTATAGAAAGCAAGGTAACAGGAAAAGCTTTCCTACAATATGTTATTACTAACATAAACACATAACGCACATAAGCATGCTATCCCGTAGCCACTTAAGGTCATGTCAACGCATCTCACATACTGAGGAGAATTTACCAGACAGACTCGTCCATTTGGATAACCTATCCAGATTTCTTACTAGAATACACGTCAACCAAACACGTTTCTAACTTGACTTCCAAATCTGTTATTCCAAATGCCCTAAGGCAAGACTCATCAATCCTAAGATCCAACCTCCATACCCACATACACACATATACACAACGTTTATGCTCAAAAGCTAACAGCATGTTATAAAACTATTTATACACAAGCAAGCAAGCATCACTAATAAACCTCACCAGGTAATAAACCCTTTTCCCATGGCTCTTAGGTATTCGAACCCAGAGCTCTGATACCAAGTTGTCACGCTCCAAAATCCAGGGTCACGTGAAAATCCACCAAACACCAGTTTTATGAAAATAGATTTTCATACATTCAAATCCACCTGTTAAAATCAAATAAAAACCCAATAAGCATCTCTCATAAACTGTAAATATACAGTTCCAACATGCATACAGTATATCGCCTTACAGAGTACAAAACCTGTCTTCAGGAATAGGTATACCAAAAAGAAAACTACTAAAGTTTTCTGCCATCCGTCATCACGGTCACCACAAAATCTACTCAAGATCATTCTCAATATCATGACCTGAAATGGTAATGTACGAAAAATCCCACCAGTGAGCCAAAACCCAATAGAAATAGACTATAAAGCTGTAAAGCAGGATATGCAATCATATGGTGGGAGCTAACTCAACCACAAGTAAAACCAACCATTAAAACTAATGCAAGCAACAGTTAAAGAAAACTATAGTCAAAACGTTGTTTTCCACCCGTATCACATAACCGAGGAAAACAGGATAAAAATAGTTTGCTCCACTCGGGTCACGCAGCTGAGGAAGAAAGATAAAATGAAATCCTATGTACCGACTCCGTCACAAGGAGACAGATGTAGCAACTATAGACTCCTGCCCCTTTACCCAATCCCTACACATCGTAGGACCGGTTAAGTAAATGCAAATTCTACACGAAGCCACCACAACATAAAATCTTAGTTTATAGGTTCAACAACCTGAGGAAACAAATCACCCAACCACCTAGTTTACGGGGATTAACCCGAAGGACCAAGGTACCTACTCTGCGCACGTTTTTGGACTTCCACCAAGGGCAACTCGTGCTAAATGCCCGCTATTCCGATACATCAAGAGAATCATTTATCAAAACCAAAACCTTTTTCACATTTATACATTAAACATGTATATAAGGATCTAATCCATCAACATGGAGATCAAGATCCATCCATCCACATGGAGACCAAAACAAACATGTAAAAACATGAGTTCAAAACTATACAACATATGTATAAGAAGATCCAATCCATCTACCACGGAGATCTAAGCATAAAAATAAATGATTTTCATCAAAACATTTTAAAAGTTGAACCTCAACCCCACAGGTTAGCTTCAAACCTTCAAGAACATGATTTTTAAAAATGCACACCCATCAACCCAGGTTCAGTTGACTGGACCCACCCTCCAGTCGACTGAAAAACACACTGAAATCCACTCCAAAATGCCCAACAACACTGTTCAGTCAACCGACCCCATGGGTTCAGTCGACCGAATCCACAAAATCATGATCCAGTCGACTGACCCCATGGGTTCAGTCGACTAAACTAGCCCAGAAAATATTTTTCACCTATGATTTTGCCATTTTGAACCGAAGATGAAGCCTCAAAGCTTCCATCTCATACCCATGAACTCACACACTCTCATGCCTATCACCAAAGGCTTCAAAAGAAGCATCCAACACCGTTTTCATCCAACCGAAACAACGAAAAACCAAAAACCCACTTTTTCCAAACATGAAACATCTTTTCATGAATATAAAATAGTAAAGATGCATAAGATTACATACGACACCCTCTAACAACTTTAAAGTCTAGAATCCTATCTCGGTGAGTCAAAAACTCGATACCTCGATCCACGTGAAAAATCGAGCTTCGTGAGAATAAAATTTTGATCGAATGAAAGCGTAGAGCACGATGCCTATAATAAGGATCGTCTGTTGGTCCGTCAAAAACCAAGCCCCGGGCCCCCGAGAAGTTAGAGAGAAGGCAGAGAGAATAAGGAGAAAACTTAGAAGTTACGTTTTGAAAATATCTTTTGAAAATATCTAACTTTTGATATTTATAGGCCTCCAAAATATTTTTTTTTTTAATTTTTGAAATTCGCAGCGTAACTCCCCGCAGCCCCTGGGCCCAACCCCGCATGCTCAGATAAACTCGATCATACATCAAAACGCTTAAAAACACGTAGAAGCAAAAATTCTAAACATCCGTCAAAAAGCACCGAATATGCATATAATATAAAAAGAGACGGTACTTAATTCTGTGTATCTTAAAGGTACTAACTAGGCTATTTGCCTGGTAAATTAATATATAATTTTTAGGCCTTTTCAGGTACTTAATTATATTCTTTACCACAGTTCAATACTCCTACCCTGGGTTAGACTGATATCTGCTAACCATGTTAACGGTAAAGCAGATGTCGGGTCTAGTGCAAAGCATAGTATACATTAGACTTCCTACTACCGAAGCATAAGGAACTGCTTTCATTTTCTCTATCTCATCAAGTGTCTTAGGACACTGATTCTTGGATAGAGTGATTCTATGCCTTAAAGGGAGAAACTCTTTTTTGGAATCCTGCATGCTAAAACGAGTAAGGATATCATCGATATACTTTGCTTGTGATAAGCCCAATATCCTTTGTTTTTGATCTCGCACAATCTTTATCCCTAGAATGTGACTGGAATCTCTCAAGTTCTTCATATCGAACTGTCCAGATAACCATATTTTTACCGTAGATAATGCCCCCACATCATTTCTGATGAGCAAGATATCGTCTACATAAAGTACTAGAAAGATCACCATGCTTTCGTCACGCTTCTTGTACACACAGGACTTATCTAGACTCTAATCAAAGCCATAAGACTTTATGGCTTGATCAAACCGAGTATTCTAAGACCTTGATGCCTTCTTAATTCCATAAATGGATCTCTTAAGCTTACACAGCATGTGCTCTTGGCCTTTTGCTATGAAACTGTCTGGTTGTACCATATAGATACACTCATTAAGACTTCTGTTAAGGAAAGCTGTCTTGACAACCATTTGACAAATTTCGTAATCGAAATGAGCAGTAATGGATAAGAGAATCCAGGTAGACTTAAGCATGGCTACCAGCAAAAATGTTTTCTCATAATTAATCCCTTTTTTTCTAAGTGAACCCTTTTGTAATAAGCCTAGCTTTGAATGTTTCAACCTTTTCGTCTGCTCCTCTCTTCTTTTTGTAGATCCACTTGCATCTAATGGATTTTATCCCTCTGGGTGGTTCTACAAGTTCTCATACCTGATTTGAATACATAGATTCTATCTCTGAATTCATAGCCTTATGCCAAATATTTGCATCTTTATCCTAAAGTGCTTCATTATAGTTACAGGGTTCGGTATCTAGTTCTGTTGGGATCCTGTCAAAAGACTCTCCCAAAAACATATTCGGCTCAGGTTGATGAACAACCCTCTCACTATGATGAGGCATTACCTGTGTTTGTGTACTAGCAATAACATGTTGTACAGAATCTGAACCCTGTGCATCAGCACCATGTTCATGATTTGCACCTGTCCTGATAATCTTCCCACTACAACGAGGCAATGGGATATCAGTGACTTGTGGTTCCTCTTCCGTTCTACTGGTATTTCTTCTCATTTCTTCCAGAACAATTTTACTATTAGGCATGTGGTCTATAATATAATCCTCTTCCAAGAATCATGCATTGGTGCAAATAATGACCTTTTGATCATTAGGATTATAAAACAAACCACCCTTCATTCCCTTGAGATACCCCACAAAGAAACAGATTTCTCTCCTCGGTTCTAACTTACTCGCATTCCCTTTTAACAGATGTGCAAGGCACCCCCTAATCCAAATGTGTTTCAGACTAGGCTTATGCCCGGTTTATAATTCTATGGGAGTAAAAGGTACTAATTTAGAAGGAACCAAGTTCAGAATATAAGCTGCTGTCTCTAATGCAAGTCTCCAAAATGAATCACATAATCGTGAATAACTCATCATAGACCTTACCATCTCCATAAGTGTCATATTCTTTCTTTTTGCTACACTATTTTGCTTCAGAGTACCTGATGCAATAAACTAGGATATAATCCCTTCTGATGACAGGTAGTCCCTAAACTCTCCAAAGAGATACTCTTCACCACGGTTGGATCGTAGTGATTTGATACTTTTACCCAAACGCTTATTCGCCTCTGCCTTGAATTCTTTGGGTTTCTCAAAGCAATTAGACTTACGGTGTATCAGGTAAATATAGCCATACCTTGAGTAGTAATCAATGAAACTGATGAAGTACTCAAAACCACCTTTAGCGCAGATTGTCATAGGACCACACACATCAGAGTCAACCAGTTCCAACGGTTCTTTAACTCTATAGCCTTTGGCCGAAAATAGCCTTTTGGTCATCTTAGCCTCTAAGCAATATTCACAGATTGAAAGTGCCTCCATTTCTAATAAACTCAAAGGTCCATCTTGTATCAGTGTGTTTATCCTTTTTAAATTAATATGAACCATGCGTAAGTGCTAAAAAAACGTTTAGTTCATTAAAGAATGAAACTTTCTCTTATATAGTAAATTAGATATGTTATTCAATTCATTTAGTTGTAGTGTAGGAGAGATAAGAGATACGACATATAGATCATCCACCAATGTACCAAAACAAATAAAATATTTATTTTTCTTCACAACCACAGAGTCATCAAAATGAATAGAATATTTATCATTTATTAAACTATAAATCGAAATTAAATTTCTTCTAATCGAAGGTACATAAAGACAATCTTTTTGAAGTAATATCCTGTCTCTACTAAAGCTGAGAGTGGCATCTCCTACTACAACTGCTGCCACCCACTATTATTGCCCATATGCAGGTATATTTTTCTATCACTGAGCTGCCTGATTTCCTAAAATTCTTGCAAAAAATTACAAACATGATTTGTAGTTCCCATATCTATACACTATGTTCCGGTAGATAGCACCACTAAACATGTTTCAGCCACCAGTGAACAAAAATTACCTGGGCATAGACTGATGCTGATACTGTAAAACAGTTGACATGGAAGCCAAAATGTAATAGCGAGCTATTTGATCATCTTTCTACCACTTCTGATGGGCCTGGATTTTCTATTCGGTCCCTCCCACATCAGGTACCGATGGACATATCTCAGTTAATATAAACTTATAATCCTCAGCAGTTAAGACAATATCTAAATTTCTTTTTCAGTCAACATAGTTTGGTCCCGTAAGTCTATTTTCTTTGAGTATTGAAACCAGTGGATTGAAAGACATTTTATTTATGAGAATCACATAATTAAAAATAACCATTAATTATGACGAGTAATACTTTAAATTTATTTTAAGATGGTTTCCTCTATCATTTTAAAAGAAATTCGCCAGTAACCTGGTATTCTGTGAATAGCATGCCTCGATGGGAGGATATCTACTATCCATCGTTTGTCCAGATAGTCCAATCCATATTAATTTTACTATCTAAACAACTAACCATGTCAAGTAAAAATAAATAATTGGCATAACTTCAGTTTAGTATATAATAGTAGTGACTCAGATGGAAAGGATACTATTATATACAGTTAAGTGTTAACCATCACCTAATCCCAAATCAATCACTTCACAATGAACTCTTCAAATGAAGAAGTGATCTACACTAACAATTATTAAGAATTATCCCTAAAGGGGATTTGTACTTGCAATACCGTAATTAATTTGTCCGACGGGGAGAGAGGCCTTATTGCCAATACGCAGGATTTAATTACATCGCCTATAAACTAGTGATAGAGACTGTAAGATTTATCTGTGAATAAATTCTCTCTCCCACTTAGATTTTTAAAATATTTTTTAGGATTATAAAAATTTGTTTATTTAAAATAAATTTATTAATTTTGAAAATCACACGATCTGAAAGAATCAAATATCTTTCCGTGTATACGATTCCAAAAATTTCGGTTTGTGAAACCCTCTTTTCATGTTTTAATGTGTGATAAATAAAATTCAATAAATGATCAGTTTTTCTTTCAGCTTTTCAGCTAAGGTAGTGACTAAAGGTATTTAATTATTTTATTTTTTATTACATATTTTTTAAAAAATAATAATTTATTTAAATTAAACATTTTTTCATTTAATTATTCAAAATTCAGAATTAATTTTTACATTTTTTCAAGATATATTTGATTTTATAAAAAATTATCTTAAACTTGATATTTTGTAAGAAATAAAATATCTAATGTTTTGCTATTTAATTAAAAACTTTAATTAAAAAAACTTAATTTTATTTTCCTTCATAAAATATTTAATTAAAACTGAATTTTTTAAATTAATTAAATTAACATGAAAATATAAAAGAGATACACATTATCCACGTAGTTCATATGAATATAAATGCAAGATATGTATATATCACAGTTTGATGCTCAAAACGAAACTCTAAAGAATTTCAGTCTCCTGTTGAAGATAAGCTGTAATAGCCTTTTTTCGAGTCAGCTTCTTGTATTCTGATTGTATCAGAATTTTTTGATACATTGTGATATACAATTATATCATATCAAGATCAAAACTTATCAAAAAAACTCGATCAAAATAGCCTAGACCAGCACAACCACCGCCGGCCACTATCCTCACTACCGACGCCACCATGCTGCCACCTTTATGCAGCTTTTGTTGCTGTTCCCGAGCTTCGTTTTCGACGTCATTTTTAAAAAAAAATAGATCTCAAAAAATATTATTTTTTTAGAAAAAATAAGACTGAAAATAGCCCAAAAAATAGTTATCGAAAATCCCCAAAACAGCCGCGGCCGCTGCCAAGTGCCAGTGTCGCCTTGCCACCGTCTGTTTGGGCTTTTCTCAAGGCGTTTTTGGCTCCTATATTTTTTTTGTTGAAAAATAGTACTGATATCCAGCAACATGTTGTTTCAAAGAACACCTTGGAAAAAGCCCTGAAAATAGCCTCGAGCAGCTGCTTGTGCCATTAGAAATCGTCGCCTATTTTTTGCTGTTTTTGCTGCCTGTTTTGGCCTATTTTTTATGGTTTTTGGACAGTATGTTATAGTATGTTTATTTCTATTTTATGCCTAAAAAATTGCTCAAAAACTATTCCCAAAAAATCAACAAAATTGGCCTCGAACTGCTGCTGGTAAAGCCGTTGGTGGTGGCTATTTTTGTCGATTTTTTATAGCTATTTTTGGACTTATTATTCTACTATCTTTAATGCATAAATTTAGCAGAAACTTACCAAAAAAACCTATTTTAAAACTATTAAAAAGTCAACGCGAATCGTGGCCCGTAATACCCGAAACCACCGCCGGTGCCGCCGCTTGTTCTTTGTGTTCTTAGATATTCAACATGTTCTTAAATATTCTAAAATAATATTTAAAAATAAAAAATTGCTATTACATTGAAAATCTATGTCCCGTAGTCTCATATTCGATCTAAAAAAATTATACTATCACGATCAACCCTTGTGATTAAAAAAATAATTATAAATATCATCCATGCCATTCAATCACACATGAATAAAAAGATAATCATAAAACTGATATTAGAACACCAGCAAAACAAAGTTATCACATTCTAAATCTACCCAGCCCCTCGATAAATCATAAACAAAAAATAAAATAGTTCTGATACCAACTGTTGGAGGCAAAACTTCAAGATTATTGTTTTTGTAAATGATTTTTGATAAAAAAAAATAACTGAATGAGCAATTGCCGAAATGGGCTCCAGATAAAACTTTTGATGTCGAACGATCAAAATAAAAACCCGTGCCACCACAGTTAATTTAGAAGAATACATTTTTGGTCGATTCTCCAACTATGATTTTTTATTCCGAGTTGAAGCTCCCGTTAGACTTTCTACTGTATTTTTTTATGCGATTCCTGAATGTAGTATGGGCTACAATTCTTTGAGAACCCGTACCGGCAGAACCTGGTTAGCTTTAATCTTGAAGACAAGTTATGAATTTGGTTCAGCCTACCTGCATATTTATAAGGCTACAACAGGGATCTGTGAAATAATTATGATGAAGACTTCTAGTGTAATCCAGATACATATTCAGCGATTTTCGCAATTGAGCAAACCTCTCAACGGTATCTATAATTATGAAAACTTTGCAGCAATTTCTGTAATTTTCATAAAACACTAAATTACAGTTCACACCACTAAAGAACTGTAACTGCACTCTAAGCCATAATCTCAAGACTTTCTTGTATTATGCTCCTATTGTTAAATGCTTAACTCATCTCCCCACGTTAAGATTTTTAATACCCACCAATTAAATTTAATTACTGATAATTTAATTTCATTGTTATCTTTAAATTCCTTAAACCCTTCCGCTTAACTTATTTGACCGTCGAATAATTAAATCCACCTAAAGAATTTAGCCCGGTCAAAACTTATAAGCTTCCTTAAGGGGGTATCATCAATCTCGATTATTCAAGACGTGAATTCTGTCAATAATTAATATTCAGCATATAAATAATACCGCTATCCAACTCACCAAAAATATCGACTCATATAAGATCGCACCCTCTAATGAATCAAAACAACGAATATTAAATATACGTAAATCAATAATTATTTCAGGATTAAGAGTATAAACATTATTCATAATAACCTTAGAATGTGAATTAATTTAATAGTCAGTATAAAATTAATTACCCCAATGTGTCACATTCAATACACAAAGTGTACTAACACAGAAAGTCAGAATAATAGACGGCGCGATTATCTGTTCCCCGCAACCAAGACAAACCTACGAAAACTCTTTGTTACAGTCACACCGATGGTATATCAAATTTCATCTAAAATATGAACATCAAACTTATATTCTGCAAGAACCTAAAATCTAGTTTCGTGTGTGCAAGCCGTACTCTATACACCAAATTAAATATTGTACTGAATAAATGACATCCATGCAAATCATTAAAGAAATGACATTGTATACATTACTCATTAATATTTTCATAAAATTGAAAAATTAATTTTATTAAAATAAAAATAAATATTAAAAATATAATTTTCAGTATACAACTCTAACAATGATGGCTTAAGGGCACGACGTGGCCCTTCCACTATGGGAAGTACATCCAAGGGTGGTATCGGCATTGCAGGGTCCAATATTCCCGCTAGTGGGTTTTTAGACCCATAGCCCTCTACTCCTTCTCATGAGGGCTTAGATGATATGGAAGCGCTTGCCACTGAAGCAGAGCGGGCAGCAGCAGAGGCTGCTCATGTAGCTGAGCAGGCGTCAACAAAGGCTAAGCTTGAGCTGTACCTTGACCCGCGTGCCGACAATGGCCCTCCTTCCCCTTTTGACCCCTTGACGTATGCCCCGATTGCCTATTGCATGGATGCTCATGGGATATAGAAGTACATCCCCAAGGACGAGGGAATGGCTATTGAGATCCTCCTCCGAGAGACCAGCATCCACCTTTCAACCCAGAATCATGCGGTAAGTCCTCTTTCTTCTTCTTTAGTTTGACTTCTCGTAGGATATCCTTTGCTAGAATACAATAATCCTTAACCGAACATACAATGCATATTTAGGCTCTAAAATCAACTTATAATAGCACGCATGTTTGAAGAGAACGATTGAAACTTAACATTGCTCCTAGTGTAAGGTTTAACTTCTTGCACCTATGATGCTTGACTTATATTTTAAGCATGCTATGTCATTTCTCATTTCGAACTTAGGCACTAATTCTAGGAAACTTTTTCTATATTACCGCAACTTTGGCTTTTATGATAAAAAACATGAAGAATCTTGAGAACCCCGAACACAAACTTAAGCAATACTTCATGTATTACTAGAGTATGGGTACCTAGATGGAATTTCATGCCTTATTAGGGTTTGAAAAAACCTAGACGTGTCTCACGTATCTTAGGACCTAGACAATACTTAGTGCATCACTTGGACTTGAACACGGATACCGAGATGGTGTTTCACACATTACTAGGGCTTGGGAAAAACTAAAAGCGTCTCACATATCTTTGGACCAAGATGACGCTTCACGTATCACTAGAATTTGAACACGAATACCTAAACAGTGTTTCACACCTTACTAGGGTTTGAGTAAACCAAGACACGTATTTTCGTAAAGAATTCAAATTCACTACATTACAATTCTTGTCCAATGTGTTATTAAAGGGCCACCAATACATCATCTAATCTAAATTAAATTACCACTTAGTGATAGCCTTTGGATGTGTCACGCCCAAAAATCCAGGGTCACATGAAACACCGAACAAGCCACCAGTTTGTAAAACAACAAGATTTTTACTAATAAACAACCATTCAAAATAGTACAGCTTTTGGAATAAAAAGAGTACCCAAGGATTACTCTTAGAGCAACATGCAAACCTGTTTATACAGTGATGATATACAACCTCAAGGCTAACAACACAAGCCTTCAGAAACAGGCAATATATATATATATATATACATGCTTCTATAACAAAAAGAAAAAAATTATACAATAGTCTTCCTGCCACCACGAGCACAGCTAGATCAACTCCGCATTATCATAAACACCTAAAAAATGTTTTAACAAATCCCACTACGTAAGCCGAAACCTAATAAAAACAGACTATGATGCTATAAAATAGGATATGCATTCACATAGCATAAAGTAAATGGTTTTACCATACAAAACCCTAAGTTCATCAACGTGTACGCACGCACGCACACACACACACACATATATTACAATCACACCCAAGTGATTCTACCCACTCGTGGTTTCAAAACAAAGGCACCGATGCCGAATAGGCATATAGACCCCGTCATGTTGCTACTACCCGGCCATCACAAGGCTCGTGAAGTAACTAAACGCCTTATACTTCCGACATAATCTGCGTCCTTTCCATTCTGTGCAATTTTTTGGTCTTTCACCGCAGAGCAACTCGTGCCCAAATTAACTCAATCTGTAGATCTCAACACCGTCCTTTTTGAATATCACATCAAAATCCAAACACACACGCGTGAGTCCAACCCAATGAGGTTCCTCTCACCAAACCCACAACACCGTTAGTCCAATCCAAAAGGTTCCTCTCACCAAACCCATAACACCGCACCACATGTAATATACCAAGAAAAGTATAAAATAAGCTTTTTACCTGCATAAACATGGTTTAAAACATACAATATGATATGTAGCATTTTCAATCAATAGAAAAGGGTAAAATTGCACGTAGCACCCTTTAAAGACAACATAGTCTAGGATCATACCTCGATGAGTTAAAAACTCAAAACCTCAAAAATCGAATCTCGTCGGAATAAAAATCCGTCCAGATAGATACAAAGCCAACAGCGTGGATAACAAGGATCCACAAACAAAACGTCGAAAACTAGGCTCCGACAAACCAAAAATGTAGAGAGAAGGTGGAGAAAAGGTGTAGAGAGAGAAAAACTGGAAGAAGATATTTTGTGGCTCAAAAATCAAGGCTGCCAGGCTTTATAGATTTCGCGCCAGGCTGTCACTGGTCCCTGCCGACATAACATACTGTTATGCCCCGCTTGAACCCAGCTCGATCCCGCTCAAGCAATCCCTACTGACCCAACTCTCTGCCATAGGACTGCTCGAGCGGACAAACCACTGCTCGAGCGGCCGTTACTGGGTGAAAATTGAATTAAAGAAACGAAACCAATCCCTGCATGCTCAACACATATACCTAAACATGTTGTCCTAAACAACACAAAAGCATAAACCAAAATTCGAAGATATGCGTATAACGAAAAGAACACGTCGAATAAATGTATATCATAAATAAAATGAAGCTGGGTCTCACAGGATGCATTGCACAATAATTATATGACAGAGGATCCGAATTCTTTCTCAAAAGTATCTTTACAATTTCAAATATTATTTTGTGATTATTAATGGATTCATTCTTACATATATAAACACATAATTTGTTATATACATATATAAGGATGATATTGTACATCATAAATATAAGCATAATACTGCACCTATATAAATTAAACACATATATTAGGATTTAGTCACAATTTCTGAACGCAAATGAAAGTACAACTGTGTACATACTAAAGAGAAAAATTACTATGTGATATACGTAAATTGGCACAACCTACCTACATCTACGAGTGAGAGAGAGAACCCACTATAACCATAGACTCTACAATTATGAGACAAAAAATATCTCAAAACTTGATACCCAAATCTTGAAACAAACTCCGTTTTCGTACTGCTCAAAGATTATCCCAATACCCCCGGTACTTTTTGCATCTTTGTACATTTCTACCCTGATAAATCCTAAAAATTTAGCCCCATATAATTATAATGTCCTACATGTATTAGGCTTTATATTAATTCATAACTCCAACCTAAACAAAATACATGTAAATAAAGATTTAATTATAAGAATCTACAAAATACAAAATACACCCCCACAAAATATTATATGCTACATAATAAATGCATAGATGCATGTTTGCATATAAAATTATATATATTGGGTTACCAATAGGTTAAATATACTTGGTTTAACAACAGGATTGCATTGGATTAATATTTGGTAAGTTTAGGATTAGAATTAATTTTTGTAACTAATGTAATAGGGGAATGAAAAAAAGAAGATTAGAGAAGTCTAAAAGAATAAGAAGGTGAGGTGGTGTTTGGTAGCTTGGACGATATTAAACAGAATAAAAATGATAGGTAATATTGTAGTTCTCATATATTTTTTATTTTAGAAATTATGAGTAGAATTATTTATATTATGTTAAATTTTATTTATATTTGGTTGTTAAACCGGTATACCATATAGGAAAAGAATTGTATAGTTATTGTTAACCGTTGGATAAGTAGAAAAGATAATTTGAAACCTAGTATTAATAATAATTTAAGGAAAAATCGAAAATTTGATGGACTATTAGTTCGAGTTATGTAATTAAAACATGAAACTATTAATTTATAGATAAAATTTAAAATGTGAGCCCACATGTTTCCTACTCCAATTCAAACCCTCTTAATTGGGATAACAAACAAGCCACTGGGGCTTGTTCGTTGGGGGGACTGAAGAGGAATTGTAAGAGATTAGAAGACATATATGACTGTCCACTAATATATTTTTTGTATCCTTGGAATTAATAGTCACGTATTTCTATCCCCAGACTCGAATTAATAGTTAGGTATAAATTATATTATTCTCAAAATAACTAATGCTAGGGCTAATGATATAATTAATACAAAAAAATTATATAACTAAATTTATCACAGTATATCCTATCTATAATCTCTTGGTGTAAAAAAAATATGTAGAACTCTCTCTCTCTCTCTCAAAATTTGGATTTTTTAGCTTGTTGTGAGAAGGCAATCTCTCTCTCTCTCTCTCTCTCTCTCTCTCAATTAGGATTTTTTTGCTTGTTGGGGGAAGGCAATAACGGTCTCCCTCACCACAGTTCTCTTACCCCTTCTCCTCTTCAATCCATTTTCTCTATCCAGATCTCTCTCGCCCTTTCATTTTTTCCTCTTTACTTCGTGTTGTTTGCATTTTATTATACTTTTTTGTATTTTTTTTATCATCTATTTTTCGCTACTCCAATATGCCTATATAGCTCTTTTAGACCTAAACATCTAGCAAATTGACACAAGTAGATCAACGCAGGTGATGTCAAAATTGAGGTTAGGAGACCATATCAAACCTTTAGCAAGTCTTTTTGCAAGAGTTCAGAAGAAATTACAGTGTTATTATAATTGATTGGGGAAGAAAAGCAACAATGTGTGGCTCATGATGATGGATTTTATCCTTTATTAGTTAGGTTTTTCAGTGTTATAATAATTCCTAATTGCATAGAGATTTGTAGTTCTCTTTGCGTGGAGGCTAGGTTTTCTCCCCATATAATATCATATATTTATTAAGAATTGGCTAATAATTACTCTCACTACAAGAATAGGGTATTTGGCGACGAAATCTAGCGAGAAAAATACATTTCGTCGATAAAGATAAGTAAAAGACGAGGAAATCCCAATTTCGTCGCTAAATAGAAGAGTTTTGGCAAGAAAAATACCTTTTTGTGGCCAATTGTATTACGTTTTCAGCAAGGCCATTATGTTCGTCGCTAATGGCTGTGTTTCGTCTCTAAATAGAAGACTTTTGGCGAGAAAAATATTGTTTCGTCGCAAATTGTACTATGTTTTTCACGACGCTATATTTTCGTCGCTAATAACATAAATAAAAACTAGCAGAGCCGTCTTATGTTCCCACCATCCTTTTTACTGAGGCGATGAAAATTAGTTTTGTCATTAAAAATTCTTATAATAAATTACCTAATTTATTGTTAACAAACAAATTATGTTCAATAGCTCTCATCTTTCATAATAAATTATGGACACAAATTGAAATTAGAAGTACATTTTTAGTTTTGAAGATTTATACTTATATACTTAAATTTTTAAGATTTTAGTATATTTATACTTATAATTTTAAATTTAAGTTTGATTGTAAAAATATAAAAATAAAATTTAAAATGATATATTATAAAATATATAAATTCTAATCAAGTCAAAGTCCCGAAAGGTAACTAACTAAAGCTCTATTGATAAATAACAAAAAACATTGATGAGCCATAACCTTGTAAGTTCACACCTGTGTAGAGTAAATCTTTCAACAACTGTTGTATAAATTCATTTTTGACCTATTGGTTCTAATATCTTAGGCGAACGAATGACCGCCCCCTAATTACTAGACCGGCCTGTAAAAATAATTCTATAATAGTCAAACAATTCAAATTTATTACTATATTACTTTAGATTGTGTCAATGTAATAATTATATATTATGTTCTAATTTATTTCATCTGGATCACCCAAATCGACCCACCTAATAAAAATTTGAGACTCAAAAGTAAAAAAGAAAAGGCAAACACCAACCGTCAGATTCTCAAAAGAAGTGAGAAGTGAAAAAAATTGAGAAAGTAAGGCCGACAACGATTGAAAAAATGATTGGCATTGACGCTTTAAATGGCATCAATTGCTTAAAATTCATTTTCTGTTCTTCTTGCCTTTATAGTTGTGGAGACCCGGTATGTTTTTTTTATTACTAATTAGTTTTAATTCACGTAATTAAATTCATGGAGATAGTGAATGAAAATATATGTTGCATTTTTATATGTAATTGACGAGCGTTGAGACATCGAGATATTAATTTATAATTAATTCTACGAGGCACGGGATTTTCGATTCGGTTTTTCCCAATCTCGGTCATTGAATCTGTTTATCAAAGTAAAATCCCTCTCTTGGTGCGAGTCCATAATGCCCGGCGATCCATCTTCAATCCCCGCTAGCGGTCTCATTCTATCCAACTCCAACACCATTCGCTCCTTCCTCATTGCAGCCTCCGACGACCCTTTTCTTCCCGAACACCTCCGAAAAATCGCCTTCGATCTCTCCGACCGATCCTCTGTGCCCAACAAGTCCCTCCGATCCCTCTGGTTCCATTCCCATCCCTCTACCTGTCCTAACCTCCTCTGCCTCTTCTCTCGATCCGACTTCATCTTCACCATCCCCAAACCTAGAGAAAAGGTCAGAGAAAAGTTTGCGTTTTTTCCCCCTTCGTTTTCTGAGAAAATTATTTGGATTT
>JAULJZ010179305.1:0-22745 GCA_032270985.1 Heliamphora pulchella
TGTGCTAGTACACTTTGTGTGTATTGAACGGGACATTTGAAATAATTAATTTTATACTGACTATATAAATTAATTCACACCCTAAGGTTATTATGAATAGTGCTTATCCTTTTAATCGTAAAATAATTATTGATTTGCATATATTTAATAGTCGTTGTTTTGATTCATTAGAGGGTGCGATCTTATATAGATTTATATTTTTGGTGAGTTGGATAGCGGTATTATTTATGGCAAATATTAATTATTGACGAAATTCAAGTCCCAAAAGATCGGGATTGATGATACTCCCTTAAGGAAGCTTATAAGTTTTGATCGGGCCAAACCCTGCAGGTGAATTTGATTATTCGGCGGTCAAATAAGTTAAATGGAAAGGTTTAAGGAATATCAAAATGCCGATTAAATTAAGTTGTCAGTAATTAAATTTAATTGGCGGGTATTAAAATCTTAACGTGGGGAGAAATGGTAAGCATTTAATAATAGGAGCTCAATGCAAGAAGGTCTTAAAATTATGGGTCATAGTACAATTATAGTTCTTTAGTGGTGTGAACTGTAATTTAGTGTTTTATAAAAATTGCAAAAATCGCTGGCAGGTGTCTGTGTTTCACTGGAAGTCTTACTCATAATTACTCCCTAGGTCCCTTCTGTAACCCTATATATATGCAGGTAGGCTGAACCAGTTTGATGATCATATCATATATTGTCTTTCATGACTAAAGATATCTGGGTTCTGCCGGTACGAGCTCTCAATAGTCCGTAGCCTACATTACGTTCGAGGATCGCGTAAGGGAATACAATAAAAGATCTAACAAGAGTTTCAACTTGGAATCAAATCGTAGTTGAAGAATCGATTATCAAAAGGTATTCTTCTAAATTAATTTTGGTTGCACGGGTTTTATTTTGATCATTTGTCGTAAAATAATTTATCTGGAGCCCGTTTTGGCGTTTACTGTCCAGTTAGTTTTTTTAACCGAAAATTTTTTGCAAAAATAATGATTTTAGCAGTTTTGCCTCCAACAGCCCGATCGCGCTGAAAGAAGAAAGGGTTATGTCAGAGGGCAATGTATATGAACAAAATGGAAAGTGTAGAAAAGTAAATAAGAGCTGGGGCCACAGGAGGAGGACCCCGCGCAGCAGAACGAGCCCTTATAGCCGGCATGAGCCTCTCTCGGGCAAAAACCGTATAGTCATAATCCTCACCCTCAATCAACATAGCAACATCGATACCCACCATGGCGTAGATAATCTCAGCTGCGTGAAGGGTGTCGGTCTGACGCATCCCATCCGCAGGTGTCCTCGGGATATGAAAGCGATCATACCCCAAGGACTGACGAGCCACACGCTCACCAAGGTATCACTCGCTGTAGAATGGACCCTCAAGCAAGACGCGGGTCCTAGTATCCTCTCGACTCTGCATCAGATCAATGCCAGTTCGCTCCTCCATTCCAACCCAGAGATCCCAGTGAACCTAAAAAGTGAGAAAACATATCAGAAAGTAATGTGTATCATAGAAAGGGAATGAACATGAGTAAATGAAGTAGACATACCCGATCGATAGTGAGGGTGTCCAAGAAATAGCGATCGTCGTCCAGATCCTTCTTGTCGGGCTTCGTACCCCGATGTCTCCTCTCCCATCAAAGTACCCAGGGAATCACGGTAGGGTCCTCATAAGAATTCATCGGCGAGTGCATGCCTAGGAACTCATAGGCCCAAAGTTGCAGAGAATCAAGGAAAACATCAGTACAGCTAAAAGAGATGTGTATGTATGAAAATAAGAAAATGAAGCAAGAGAGGAGAAAATATACCTTCTAGATGCGCTAGTAACCACCAGTGCTCCGATCAAAGGTGTGGGTAGCAGCACTCATGTATCCATATAGGGTAGCTAGGGTGGCTCCCCCTAGTCAAATGTGCCTATACTGTCTACCACCACCAATGCTGCAAGATAGTGGAGATGCACCATAATCTCCAAGTTCGGGAATAGAGCTATCCCGAACATGTAGAGAATAAAGGCATATGCCACCCACTCAAAGTGACGGACCTCTGTGCAGATGAACTCTTTGAAGGTCTTTCTCAGCCAAGTGTACTTGATGCTCCTCTTGTCGATAGCTGAGGGTACCTGGCCAAGGAAGAAGATAAGCGACTTTGGGTTCGACTGATATCAGGGTAGAATGGGATCAAGTCGCCGCCCACCTAGATTCTAGTGATGAGGATGAAGTCAAGAGGAGTAAGGGCGACCTTGAAAGAAAGGTAGGTGGAAGTGTTGGTGGTGTCCCACCACCTCTCAGTCAGGGCCGTGAGCAGAACCCGGTCATTGCTGGTCCCCTTCAATGTGGTGATGAAGCGACCGAATCCTACCCCGTCAACAATCTCCCGACTGCGCTGAGGAAGGCCGTATACCATTCTAGAACATCGAAAGAGCCACCAAAATCCCAAATATAAAGCCTCCCCTAAAATGAAAACAGAACAAATGAATCAGTAACAGGAATAGTAACGAAATCAAAATCGAAATGCCCAATAAGATAACTGAAACAAAGTCCTCTACCAGTTTTTATCCAACAAACGATAATCTATAACCTTATGCCCATCAAAAGGATCCCAAAACAATTTCATGTAATCTAAGCTTCCTACAAAATTCAAGTTTCTCAAAAAAAAATACAACTCCCGACCAATCCGTAATTTGTTTTCAATTCTTAAAAGACGATGACCCAATTTAATCCATTTCAAAATTCAAAATTCCGTTAAAACCAAATTCGTTTCAAAAATCAAATCCAATGATCTGTTTCATGCAGTTTTCAATTAAATCAATTCCAATTTTAAACATTAGGATTCAATTTCAAGGCTTAGTTTAAACTTGACGCCGCTTAAAATCGGTTCAATATAATTCAAATCGAAACCCAACCCGCCCCAACACGAGACTTAAACATTAGAGTCTAAACTTTAAGATTTAACCAATTCAACTCCAAATTCAATTGATCCGTTTCAATTCAAATTCAAACTTTCTATTCAATTTCAAAATCAACTTTCAATCTCCAATCAACCTACTTTCCAAATTTCGTTTGAACTTATCCCAAACTCGGAACTTATCTTCCATCTCAATATTAGTTTTCAAAAATGATTCATATCCAAAACGTATTTTATTCAAAACCCAAAGTGCTCAAAATTGTTTTAACAAGTTCGTCAACTATTTTCAAACTCAATACAAGGTTCAAACAGTTCATGTCCAATCCATATTCTAACGTGACTTCCTTCCCAAATTCAATTCAAATGGGTCCCATTTTCAAAATTTGATCTAACTCAAAGTCCAAAATCGAATTCAATTGCAAATCAACTTCAATTTCAAACCCAATCTAATCCAAACCCAAGATTCAACTCAAATTCAATTCAATCTCAAAATCTATTTTTATTTCAACTCGAATCCAAGGTTCAATTCAAGTCAAATCCAAGATTTGATTCGATTCAATCTTCCAATCTAATATCTAAGCTACAATTCAATTTAATCCAATCTCAGTTCCAAGATTCAATCCAATTTCAATTCAACTCAAGTGTCCGATACAATTCAATTTCAACTTAAGATACAATTCAACTTCAACTCAAAATCAACAAGTCAACCAAGTTCAAAAATTTTAATTAGCCTAGTTCAATGCTCAAGTGAATTTCAGTGCATCCAATGAACATGTGTTTTTTTATATCCACAGAGCAAGTAAAGATTCAAGTCTTGAAGAAGATTTTGGCTTACCTTAAGGTTCACGGCCGAGAGATGCTCCTCACGACGGCGAAGAAACACCTTGCGCTCCACAATCACGTCCGAGAGAATAAAGCACTTCATCATTGGCCTCAAAAACGGTGACAAAGAGAGAAGTAGGTGGTGGGATCAAAGTGCTTTAGCATGCCCATCATGCCTCCTCCCTCTATTAGAAGGTCCTCATCACCACCACCTACCGTGCCACCTTCGATGCCGCCACCCGCTGCCACGCCCTCACCACCCTTGTCCACGGCACCATAGCTACCGCGTCCTCCATTGCTACCGTCGCTGCCACCTGCGCCACAACCAGCCATTCCTCCACCACCATTAGCACCCTCTACGCTACCCTCGTCGCCAACGAACCCAAGGCGTGCTCCCACCATCGCACCAAGGAGAAGAAAGAGAGGATAAACATTTTCGAAGGTCGAGAGACAAGGAGAGGTGAAGCGATAGAGAGTGGAAAATGTGAGAGAGAGTGAGAGAGATGAGATAACTAAGAGAGAAGAGAAAGGCTTCAAGTTCGCGCGAATGATTTTTTCGAACTACCCTAGACCCTTGTACTACTATCGATCTCGCGGCTGCCAGATACAGCTCATTTAAAAGTGACGACCGTAACATCCGAATCCAAGCCGCAACTTTGGTTTCTCACAGCCGTGATATTTTTCAAAGGTTTCTCACGACCGCCATTTTGTAATGTTCAAACCGCCAACAACCTAGGGCTCCAAGTGCATGCCGTGACTCCCTATTGTAACGGCCGCCATGTTTTCTTGCCCCACTCTTTTTGAACATCAACCTTCGAGCATATACAACTCTTGTTTTGGTTTGTTTAGCCAAAACTCTTATTTTGCAACTTCTCTTGAGATTCTAGCTACCTCTCAAAAGATCGGTCCTCCTCATGACCATAAACTGACATTCCATTCCTTGCATGACCTAAAAATGCCCCCTAAAACTATCAGTCCTCCTCATGACCTTAAACTGACTATTCGGTCCTTTCATGACCTAAAATTGATATCTATCTCTCCAGTCCTTCTCATGACCTTAAATTGATATCTACCTCAGCGGTCCTCCTCATGACCTTAAACTGACCCTCGGCCCTTCTCATGACCTTAAATTGATATCTACCTCAGCGGTCCTCCTCATGATCTTAAACTGACCCTCGGTCCTCCTCATGATCTTAAATTGAACTTTTGATCTTTTCATGACCTAAAGCTCATATCTACCTCATCAATCCTCCTCATAACCTTAAATTAGCCCTTCTGTCCTTGCATGACCTAAAACTGCCCCTAAAACGATCGGTCCTCCTTATGACCTTAAACTGGCTCTTCGGTCCTTGCATGACCTAAAAGTTGCTCCTTTACCCTTTGATCCTCCGCATGACCTTAAACTGGATTTTTGATCTCATTTATGACCGAAAACTGATCTTCGATGGTTCCTCGGTCTGTGTTGTGACCTTAAATTTTTGTATATTTGCATTTTACCTATTTGCATTATATTGTATCTGTCATGCATCATGATTAGCCTATTTGCATCATATGCATTGTCCCATGAACTACAACCGGTCTGATCCCTGGCAATAGGGGTACGTAGAACGCTTAATAGAAATTTGAATTTGACCACACTTTTCTGTATATTTTGTTTGTGCCTAAGATTGGCGTCTTGTTCAATCGATTTGTCTCTAAAACTTAGACATTCACTTGCACCACAAGTTATTACAAGCTTTATCAAAGAGGAGTAACTGTAGACACCTCAATTTGACTAAGCCGAATCTTAAACATCCGTCTTGAATGATCTCTAATGACAAAAATATGAAAATTGTGCTCAATGATACTCCCGAGCAAGCAAAGTCGGGAATTCAGCTCAAAACCCAATAAATCACCAAAACCCTTTAGGCCGTAACATCCAGATCCTCACGACTGCCACCTTTTTTAAAACCCTACAACAAGTCGTGTCCTTATTCTCACGGCCGTCACCTTTTTGTGATCTTAGTACAGGCCGCGACTTCCTTTTGTCACGGCTGCCATCTTTTGAAAACTTAAATCTAGCCACGACTTTTGAAAGTCACAGCTGCCACTGTTATTTTCATAAAGGTAGCGGCCGGCACTGTTCGTAGAACTAAAGGTTGCGGCCGCAAGTTTGACACCTTTTTAGACAGGTAACAGCATTCCAGAGGATGTCTGTGTTGCCTCCTTACCTATAAATAGGTGCCATTTTCATAGAAACCAGATAGAGTAAGACCTAGATATCGATACTCTGTCGAATCCATTCCCCACTCAATATTCTAATATTTCGATATACCCGATACTCTTGGACCTCGTTCGTGACTTTTCTTGCATTAGTGAGACTATCGGAGCATGGACTACTTGGCGATTCTCATCTTCCACATCCGAGAGGACATTCAAAGCTGTTATCTACACTAGATAACCTTAAAAAAATTGTGATGTTTCTTTAAACCCTCATCTTCTTTCTCTCGAGGGTGTTACGGTTAAGATTTCCATTCAATATTTATTTCCTTGTTATACTTTTTTTTATCAAGCATGTTCACATGAGCTTTTCATGAAAGACAGCATGTCTATACCATTTTGTATTGCGTAGAATAGTATATTTTAATCCATTTTCGTATTCACTGGCACACTAGACACATAAAATAGTCTCTGGGATTTTACAAACCTGACGGCCATGACCCTTGGTTGTTACGGCCAAGGGTCGCGGCTGTGAGATATTTTGACCCTGATATTGCAGCCGGTACCTATTTACTTTTTGTCGTTGCTTTTTCTTTCATATTTGTCACGACCACAACATTCTATTGTTATGACTGTGAACTTTTTGTGAGATCAGTAGTATGAAAACTATGTTTAAAGCCTTCTATTATCTATTTTTAATGTTTTATATATCCTGTCCCAAGACGTATATTGTTGTTGGAATAATAAATCGTAGATCCAGCCTTGATGAAGTTGGCTATGGTCTCTATTTTGTACATCCCATCCATTCGAGTCCCTTTGGACCATGCATGTTGAACACCCTTCTGGACCTCAAAAATACCCTGGCCACAACCTTTGAATGCCGCAGCCATGACTTTCTACATCTCCCTTTTTGGCGGCTCCCATGTATTTTATCACTGCCACATATTTTTTGGCTTATTTTTTCACAGCCGCGACATTGCTTGCTACGGCTGTGAGCTTTTTTATGTCCAGTAGTTTAAAAACAGTGTTCAAATCCCTTATGTTCTTTCTGTACAATCTGTATATAGCATGTTAAAGACAAAACTGTATTGCATGACCCCTAGGCCTTTCTTGTTTTATTTAACCTTTCATCGCATGTTTTTCGCTTTACTCTGCTCAAACAATACGTGCGATATGTTTAGAAATAATAACCAAGTTGCATGACCCATATGACTATAGTTAGGACTTTTTCTTCCTTGTTTACTTTTGTATGAACTCTCTTTAACCTCCTATTCTATATGTGTTACCTTTGAAAAGTTTAAAACAAGAACCAATATTGACAAAGTAGAGGCCAATCTTACGGTTTGGCGAATAGAGTGCCTAATGCCTTCCATTTTCGTACATTAGCCTTAGAACCCACTTTTTCTTTGGATACATTTAAAAAAGGACGTGTGACATTCTTTTGTTTTTCTTGATTTTTTTCAAATATCAAGTGGTGACTCTATTTTTTTTAAAACGTGCTCGAATATCTTGGATTTTTTATTTTTTAAAAAAGAGAATTTTTTCAAAACAATGAATACCCAATGCAACCGTACCATTTAACGCACCCAAGAAAAATGCTCGCAGTAATCCAGAAGTTTGAACCTCTGAAATTTACTCCTTATATGGCCCACTAAAGTGACTGACCATTGGTAGTTGGTGAAGACAATTAATACTCTGACAAATTTACCGTTTGAACTAGTGCCCTTTTTGAAATCCGTCACAAATGTCGACACAAAATTCCTTGGTGTCAACAAAAGTTGGTCTTGGCCTCGGTTCTCAGACAAAAGTGTTGACTCACTGCTTCGTTGGTGTTGACAAAACTTTTACATTTTTCTCACCCACACTAAGATGTCGACTCGTGGTACATTTGGCGTTGACTCTTTCATTACTTCAATTTTTTAGCTGGGACCTTGGTGCCGACTCATATAAGAGTTGGTGTCGACTCAAGGCTTCACTGTCTGCTCAGGTATCGACTCATGTCTTCGTTGGTATCAACTCAGAGGAGAGACTTTAGCTACTGGAAATTTGGTGTCGACACTGATCGTCTTTGGTATCGACTTAGCCAAGTAACTTTGGCTACTAGAATTTCGGTGTCGACATGTCTTACTTTGGTGTCGACTCAGCCAGTTAGACTTTAGCTACTAGAAAAAAATGGTGTCGATACTGATCACTTTGGTGTTGACCTAATCAGTTCAACTTTGGCTATTAGAATTTTGGTATCAACCCTTGTTTTCTTTGGTGTCAATCCAAACTGCTTGTTTTCGAAAAGTGCCTTTGTGTCGACTCATTTGCTCATTGGTGTCGACACATATGGGTCAGTGTCCAATGGATGTCTTGAAGTCTTGGTGTTGACTCATTGCTTCACTCGTGTTGACACACTTCAAGTTTCCTAGATGGTGTCTAGGTGTTGACTCATTTCATCTCTGATGTTGACACTAGAACTCGGAGTCCGAAGGATCGCTTAGTATCGACTCATGTGTGTGTTGGTGTCGACTCATGCGTGCATTGGTGTCGACTCATCGTGCTCATCCGGCCTTGACTTGGTGTCGACTCAACTTAGATTCTAGTCTAATACTGGAGGTGTCGACACAGTCAGTCATTGGTGTCGACATAACCTGTTCTCCTAAAATATCTCAAGCAAAGCTGTTAAAGGTGTCGGCCCTAAACCATAATGGTGTCGACACATTTAATTTTGTCAAGTGTGTTTTGCCTATAGGTCTCGACCTAAAAGACAATTGGTGTCGACATAAAACATTCTATTTAAGAACACCAAGTATCAACTCATTTAGCGCAATGTATCAGCCCAAATAACATAAAGTGTTGACTCATTTAGCATGTAGTGTCGACACTATCTTTTTGAATAACATTGAATATAATATCTTTTTAAATTATTTAATTAGAAAATGAAAATTAATAATATCATCAAAATCAATTTAAAATGTACTTGGGCTAACAATCTCCCATTTTTTTTTATTATGACAACAGTTTCTAAAAAATATTTGAAAAGATTTTTGACAAGGGTACTCCCTTTATCATTATGCTTTTAACAAGATATTCAGTGAATCAATATAGCATTCAATCAACACATGATACTCCGCAATTTTTGTAAAAACAATCATCAGTAGATGAATTAAAGAAAATGATATCCACACATATGAACAATCATCATACACCAGTTTATAAAAAACTAAAATGATAACCATTTATAGTCGTAAAAAGTAAATCCATACATACAACAGTTAATGTTTTTCACAAAACACAAACCATTCATCAACCGTCAAATTTTTTTTCAAAAGCCATCACAACCACAAATGTTAACAAATATGCACAAACATAAAATATTTTTCAAAAACTTAAACATTACAACTTCTTCAAAAAAAAAAAAACTTCAGCCTTCGTTTCTTTACTTCTTCACTATTTTCTTTCTCTTTTCTCCCCTTTTGTCATCTTCAAATGAGGGGGCTTCAGAGGTCATCACATTGCTTTTTCTTCATTTTCTTATCTTCTGCGGCCTTCTTCTTTTCTGCTGCTTTCTCCTTGGCTTCTAGGGACTTCTCTGATGCTTTCTTTTTTACCTCTTGTGCTGCAAAGGTGGCCTGGAGGGCTAAGTCCGCTTCCCTTCTCAATTGTGCTTCCTTTGCTGCTTTTATCTCCTTGGGCTTGAATTGCTTTGCCAAGGCTTCTTTCAGCCAGGTAAGGTGCTCTTTGACCTTCTTGATGTTCTCTTGAACTGCAATCACCACTCGTTAGTCATATTCCTTCCTCACCAACTAGAGGATCTTCATGTCGCGCGCAACAACTATTTTGTCAATGCTGGAGGACATTTTCTAACTTAGAACATGGCCTGCATTACAAGCTTTCCTTGCCTCACTTCCTCTCCTAGACTTATGGTTTTTCTGTTGAGTTTGACCAAATCCTCAGCAATAATGTCGACTCGAGCACTAAGGTGAAAGATATCAGCCTTAACCTTCATGTGAAGGGAAGTCAGAGAGGTGAAAAGGGAGGAATTCATGCCTTGAATAAGGGAGGTGAGGTGAGCCAACTGTTAAGGTCCAGCATACTGAGATGATGATGAGGTAACATGAGGAGGAGGGGAAGGTGGAGCAGAGGAGGAGGGTGTGAAAGATGAGGGGTCGAATCTAGGAGAATGAGGAGGCATAGAGTGAGATGAGGGAGAAGAAGGATCAAAGGAAACTAGTGAGACGGGCGACCTGGGAGGAGGTGGAATAAGGTTCTGGTTTGTTGAGGGAGTTACAGAGGAGGGGGAGGCAAAACCTTCCTTTTTGGTCCAGACCCCATCAACTTGTATGATATGCATATGTTTCAACGTTGTTTTTATCATACCAGGCATACTTTGAGAAATGAATTCCCTTCTCATTTGTAAGATTAATTCCAAATTGCCAAAACACTTTAGTAAGGTACATTGCATGAGGGAGGGAGGTATTGGACTTGGAATAAGATTGCAGCATGTCAGAAATGAAAAGATAACTGAGATTTAGTTTGTAACCTTCAAGGATGTACCACATGATGAAGATGTGCATAAATGTCACATGCCCGAATTTCCAAGACGAGCAAAAATATGTGGTTCAAAAAATGATGTAAAAGCCTCATCTCTAGATTCAGAGAGTTGGCCTCAAGGGGTTTGGTGATATCAATAGCCTCATGAAAAGAAAAGTTTTCATTGGTCTCCTTTTTCTTATGGCATGTAATACAAAGATCACCATTAGGGAAACCAAGAATGGAGTTCATGGTTTCAAAATCGAAGGAGATTTTGACATTGTTCACCAACAAAGTGATTTTTGTGTTAGTGAGAGGATCATAAATTTTCATGTGGGCATAGAACAAGCTCACAAGAGTGGTGTAGTGTGATTCTTGAATTTGTAGCAAGTTTGCCCACCCAAAGGTCAATTGACTGGGCAACTTCATGTCCGCAAGATTTAAATATGAGAAATTTATAGACCTATCAGGTACGATTTTTCAATTTGCGAAGTGAAGATGATATAAATTCTTTATTGTCGTGGATTTGAACTTTAAAGAGGCGTCAAATCCCATCTGCTGGTTGAGGATCGTCATCTTCTTCTTCTTGTTCGTCTTGTAATTAGAGCCTTCGCCGGCATCCTTTTGCATACTCCCCTTATCTATGGTTCTCGGTGGCATAAAGGTTGTCGACCCTAGGGTTGAGTCGCAAAGAAAGGAGGATGAGAGAGAGAGAAAGAGATGAACAGTTCGTTTGAAAGACAAAACGGTTATGAGTGCGAAATTAAAAAGTGGGGAAATCGCCTATTTATATTCTATAAAATGTATTGACACTTTCCTTGTAGGTTTCGACACTTTTCACTCGTCTCTAAGGGTGTTTTAAAAACGGTTTTTGTGTCGACACTGCTTCAGCATGGGGTCGACACTTTTGGCTCTATGTGCGGACACTTTTCGAAAGTGAGTCGGCACCTTTTGCATAGAAAGCAAGATAACACATTGTGTCAACACTACATAGCTAGGGGTCGACTCTTTTCTGAAATTGTGTCAATACTATATAGTGTTTATGTTGACACTTTTCACACATATGTCGACACTTTTTAACATTATATCGACACCTTTCAAACAGCAAAGCACAGTATGAAAAGCATAAAAAAATCATGGTTAGTATGGCATATAAACATCAATTTGGAGTACATAACATACCAAATTCTCTTTAAATATAACAGAATCTTTCTTTATTTAGAAGTTTGGTGAATATATCAGCAAGTTGGTAATCTGTGCCTACAAATTCAAGTTCTATATTTCTTTTTTAAATATGATCTCTTATAAAGTGATGTCTAGTTTCTATGTGCTTTGTTCTAGAGTGTTGAATTAGGTTCTTGAATATATTTATGGCACAAGTATTGTCACACTTAATGGGAATGTGATCTAAGCATATACCTTAGTCTCCTAGTTATTATTTCGTCCAAAGAACTTGTGTACAGCAGCTACCAGCTGCAATGTACTCAGTCTCAGCTGTAGATAAGGCTACTGAGTTATGTTTCTTGCTAAATCAGAATATGAGTGAGTGTCCTAGGAATTGGCATGTTCTACTAATACTCTTCCTATATATCTTACAACTGGCAAAGTCTGCATCAGAATAGCCAAATAATTCAAAGGCTATTCCTCTATGATAGAATAATCCTAGGTTTTGTGTACCTAAGAGGTATCTAAAGATGTGCTTAACAACAATTACATGAGATTCCTTAGAACTAGTTTAAAATCTAGCACACATGCATACACTGAGCATAATAACTGGTCTACTAGCAATTAAGTACAATAGAGAACCAATCAAACCTCGATATCTATTTTCTTCTACTGCCTTACCATTTTCATCTTTTCGTCCAGCTTTGTTAAAGGGCACATGAGAGTTCCCATAGGTTTTGCATTGAGCACGTCAAACCTCTTCAACAACTCTCTGGTGTACTTGAACTAATTTATGAGAATTTCTTCTTGAATTTGTTTGATTTGTCTAAGAAAGTAGTTAAACTCACCCCTCATGCTAATTTCAAATTCACCTTGCATACACTTAGTAAAGTCGTTTTAGAGGATCTCATTAGTTGTGCCAAAGATAATGTCATCTACATAGATTTGCATAACATATCTTTTTTCTTAAACTTGATAAAAAGAGTTATATCAATTTTACCCCATGAACACTCATTTTTAATTAATAATTTGCTTAGCCTTTCATACTAAGCTTTTAGTGCTCGTTTCAAACCATAAAGAGCCTTAGTGAGTTTGAAAACATGATTTGGGAAGTCTGGGTTTTCAAAGATAGGAGGTTGTTTTACAAATACTTCCTCAGAAATAAAACCATTTAGAAAGGCACTTTTGACTCCCATTTGAGTTTTTAAAGCCTGCAAAAGGAAATAACATCCTAATGGTTTTAAGCCTAACCACAGGTGAAAAGGTTTTATTAAGCTATCAATCGAGTTTTGTTCCTAAAAATTACTCTATTCTCATTCATTTTGTTTTTAAAAATCCATTTTGTATCAATAATGGAGTGATCCCTAGGTTTAGGGCTAAAGTTCAAACTTTGTTTCTTTCAAATTGGTTTAGCTCTTCTTGCATAGCCAAGATCTAAAAATCATTATTTTTAGCTTCCTCAAAATATTTTAGTTCAGTCTAGAAAAAAAATACTAAATTACCACAAATATTATGTAGAGAGGATCTAGTTTTTATACCTTGAGCTGGTTCACCAATGATCAACTTTTTTGGAAGACCATGAGCATAATTCCATTCTTTGGGAAGATCAGAATTTCCTTGATTTGGCTTTTTTTGGTCCTTGATGAAGATATTTTCAAGATCCTTTTCTATGTCAACAATGTCATCTTCACAAAATTTCTTGGAAGAACCGAGATTAGTTTCATCAAACACAACATATATAAACTCTTCAACAACTAAGGTCATTTTGTTGAAGATTATCTAGGCTTTACTAGATATAGAATATCTTAAGAAAATACCCTCATCAAATTTTGCATCGAACTTTCCAAAAAATTCTTTGTTATTGTTTAAAATAAAACATTTGCATCCAAAAGAACAAAAATAACTAATGTTGGATTTTTTTTTCATTCCACAGCTTATATGAAGTTTTCTTAAAAAAAAGATCGCATCATGGCTCTATTCACAATGTAACAAGTTTTGTTAATAGCCTCAGCCCAAAAGTATCTTGGTAAGTTGTTTTCAAAGAGCATGACTCTAGCCATTTCTTCAAGGGTCCTTTCTTCCTCTCAATAACACAATTTTGTTAAGGGGTTCTGAGGGCAGAGAAGTTATGGTCTATACCACTTTCATCACAAAAATTTTTAAAATCTTTATTTTTAAATTTTCTACCATGATCACTTCTAATAATTATGATTTGAAAATATTTTTTATTTTAATTTCTCCGAGACAGTTTTGAAAATGTAGCAAATGTTACATCCTTATGAGCTAGGAATAACACCAAAGTGTATCTAGAGAAATCAT
This sequence comes from Heliamphora pulchella, assembly GCA_032270985.1. Taxonomy (NCBI): domain Eukaryota; kingdom Viridiplantae; phylum Streptophyta; class Magnoliopsida; order Ericales; family Sarraceniaceae; genus Heliamphora; species Heliamphora pulchella. The sequence continues at coordinate 13,921 of JAULJZ010179305.1, forward strand.
AAACCATAACAAATGCATATCTCCACTGCGGACTGGTTTTCAAAGAAAAAAAAAGCATAAGAGAGCTTAACTTGAAATGTCAATAGTTCTTATTGTAAACTTTTCATTAGTATTCACATTTGCGTTGTATATATTTGCATGCTTAATTCTCAAAACCCCCACTCTATCTAACCGATACCTCAGTTAGTTTACTGTCTCAAGGCTATGTTGGGAAAGCCAATAAGTTTTCTGGCTATATGCTCTCATAGATATGGAAAAAAGAGTTATTGCATACTACTTGACTATGCCTTACACCATTACCTGTTATAAGTGGTATATTATTGACTCTATTTAGAAGGTACACTGAGTGCAGACCTACGAGCCTTCTCCTATTGCATATAGCTTCTTAGACCCTTTCTTTTAGGATCAACAAATCTTTTAAGATTATGTTATTTTCTTTTTGTGAATGCTTTTGTCTGTAAAGTTAGCACCCCATTTAGGATAGTTTCTGTCTCACTGTCTTTTCACCGAACACATGTTGTTCTCGGTGTAGACCCCGGCTGATGAGTTCTCCAGTTTACATTAGTCTTTTCAGATCAGAGACCTGAGATTATAGCTCTGTGTAGAGAAAAACCTATACGTACTTGGGCTTAATCTCCGAGAGGAAGACTCAGACGGGTAGAACAATTAGGATCATCAATGGCAGTTGACCATGGCTGATATGATGAGGGCAATTATGGACTTACAACGGACAGTGGAGGGTACTAGTACTGCTATGAACAACCAAGCTAGGACTCAACCTAATGTTAGGCACAGATTCAGGCTTTGCAGACCGAGGTAGTGGACCCCAATGCAGTTTTCATGAATAAGCAAGAAGACGGGGTATGAGATAACATCTGGGGTGATAACCTGGACCTGAAGGAGACCAACCAGCAACGGTACCGTTTGTAGGACCGAGAAGCTCAAAAATTTTAGCCACCAAGGAGTCGATCTTGTTTGATAAGATTAAAAATTTGGAGAAGGTTTTGAGGAAATCCTGAGGAGTCGAAGACTACATACTAGACGTGGAGGGCTTTGTCTGTTCCCTAACACAAAACTCCTTGAGAAATTTAAGATGCCTGATATAGAGAAGTTCGATGGAACTAGGGATTCGAGAATTCATTAGAGAATGTATGTGGGTACTCTATCACCTATGGAGATTAGTGATTAGTTGAAGGCCCAGCTTTTCCAACAGTCTTTGTCAGAAACTACTCAAAAATGGTTTTTGTCGTTAGATGCTGCAAAGATGAGAACCTAGAAAGATATTGCTACTTCGTTTGTCAACCAGTACAATTAGAACATTCAGCTCGATGTCACGATTCAGGAACTTAAGACTACTAGGCATGATGCTAAGGAATCTTTCGTCAAGTTTCTAACCCATTGAAGAGCCAAGGTAGCCAAAATGACAAACAGGCCAACTGAGAAGGTGCAAGTAAAGATGGTGGTGAAGAACCTATAACCGCAGTTCTAGAAATATCTGATCACACAGCCTCTGATGACATTTTAAAAAGTTTTCGATGTTGGAATACAAATAGAGGATGCTTTACAGTCTGGTGATATTGAGAAGGAAGAGTCGAGCCAGAGGACAACAAGGAAGCCCTATGCCAACAACCCCAATAATGCTACTAATTTGGTAAACCAGAGCTACGAAGTGAATCTGTTGAACCCAAACCCAAGCCAATCTAATTCATCTACCCAGCTTACCACTCAAAACCAACCTCATAACCAGAAAAGAACCTTTACCCAGCTTACCGTTCCTTTGTCCTCCATCTTGAGTTGTCTGATTGAAAGGGTCTCTTGAAACCTTTAGAGCTGACCCCACCACCAAATCCCTTACCACCAAGATACAACCCAACCCAATATTATGCCTTTCACCATGGGCATAGTCATTTGACTAATAACTGTATGAGGCTTCGGCATGAAATCTAGGACTTGATAGACAACAAGGTGATTCTCCCACCTACTGTTGCTCAAAAATCAAATGTGACCATCAACCCTTTGCTAAACCACTTGGCTCAGCAGAATGTTTGTGCTATTGAAGGAGAAGTGAAGAACTTTGACCCCACAAAGTTCATAGTTCTAGTAATCGAACTGAAGCCTGCTGCAGATCTGCCGTCTAGTCTTGACGTGTTATTGATCAATAACTTTGTTGAGGAACTTATAAACGATGACTTTGATGAATTTCTGATCTTTGTTATTCATGAAGAAGGCGGTTTTCCTTCCCCCGACAGTGATAATGAGGAAGATGAAGAGGTCAGAGGTCTTTGGGATGAATTGGAACGACTCGAGGCTTTTAAGGACCTAAAAGAAGCCAGAATAGAGATTAAATGGCATGTTCTGACCACTCTGAGTAATGATGTAGCATGGTATGGAGAGGCTGAGCCAAGCTCAAAGAGTAGAAAGATAGAGAAAAGGCATCGGTGACAGGAGAATCATCAAAAAGAAAGAGGGTCGACAACAGCAGGATCATACAAGATGAGAAGGTATCGGTAAGTGGAGAACGAATTGAGAAAAAAAAGGAACAAGGAGAAAAAGGAAAAAGTCTGCCTCAAATAAACCTTTTGGGAACTGCGGGTCCTACATTTGATCCTTTAGTTTATATCGTTCCTCTTCACGAGCTGAAGCCGAAAACTCCTTTACCCTAGGGACCGGCTTTTTGTTCTCTCAACGTGAACGAGATTTTGTACGAAGAAAAGAATGATTTATGGGAACTTGAAGAACTAGAGAAAGAACCTATGGACATGAAAGTATACTACGATGAAAGGAAAGATGTGCTGGAATGGCATCCGATTATAGAGGAACCATATGACAATGGGTGATCCTAGGAACCTTGGGTTTCTCCCCAACCATATGATTATGAAGATCCCTTTGATGAAATTTCACTACCTCAACCCTTCAATTTAGAAGCCTATCTTAATGAGGAATCCCATTGGTTTGCGCAGAATGTGATGGGGATAGAAGATCTCTGGGGAATTGGAAATACAGAAATCACTCAAGAAGAAAACATTCAAGGAAAGGCAAAGATAGAGGATTTTTCAGCTTTTCAGGGAAAAGGATATTCAGTAATCGAGGTCAGGCAAGTAACTGATCAGTTTGAAGGATTATGGGAACCTGAAGAACAAGTGGAGCATTTAACAAGGTGCAAGAGACATTTCAAACCCACCTAGTTAGAGAAGGAGCAGTCGAGAAAAGGAGTAGAAGAATCGAGAAAGTAGGGAGAAAAGAAAGATAGTGAGGAGGAAGACGTGGTAATAAAACAAGCATTTCCAATCCTTCTACGCCGTAGCCAATAGTTATCACTCAAGGTAGCCAAACATTTTGTGTTATTTTTTGACGGGTCATTGAGGTTGAAAGTGTAAACATTTTCATGCCTACGACATTCAAAAATAACTTTGTTGTCGGGTTGTACTTTCAATGATACACTTCGAATGATCAAAGACAACTTTGTGACCCTTGTCACAAAGCTAATTGATGCTTAGAAGATTATATTTCAAACCATTAACAAGCAAAATATTTTTAATAGAAAGAAAAAACATTTTACCAATACTACCAACTTTTATGATTTTGTCATTGCTATTATCTTCAAATGTCACAAATTCACTATCTTTGGGTATAAGAGAGGCAAACATTGACTTGTCACCTTTCATGTGTCTTGAACAGACACTATCAAGATACCATATCACTTTCTTGAACGAGGACTTGAGACACACCTGTAAGCAAAATCAAGTTTTGACTTTTGGTACCGAAATTTTCTTGGGTCCATTGGAGTTAGTTCTATGTGGGTGTGTTCTTTTTGGAATTCTGACCTTTTTAGCAGTAGCAGCATGAATTTTTCTGTGTGGACAGTGTGTGATAGTATGTCCATGTTCATAATAATGAAAGCAAGTAGCATGAGAATGATTAGATGAAACTTTAATAAAAATATTACTCAAAAGTTTTTATTTTCTCTTTGGTTGATAACCTATGTCAGCTTTGTCAAAAATACATTTTTGCATGTCAATAAGTTTGTCAAGGTTCTCCTTTCCAAAAGTAAACTTATGCACAATTTTAGTAAGGTCTTCTACTTTTCCTTTTAAGGATATATTTTCATTTTCCAAGAAAGTTACCTGGTTTGACAAACTATATTTTTCTTCTTTTAAAGATTCTACTTTAGTTGAAAGAGTGAAAACCATTTTCTTAAGAATGATATTTTCAGCACACATTTTTCTTAAGTCATCATGCATATCTTTAAAAGCAAGTTGAAGTTGTTCTAAAAAAAAGAGTCATCAATTACCTCATTATCTTCTTTCTTAAAGAATCTTCTTCCTCTATATTTCTTGTTTCTTAAAAACCTTTTGAACTTTCTTGTGATGAGTGCAATGTCTTTATTTTCATCACTGGAGGATTCTTCTTCAGATTCTTTCTCAGGGATGGAAGACTTGAAAGCTATTCCTTTATTCATCTTGTTTACTTCTTCATCATCTATCTTGACGTTAATCTCATTAGTCATGAGTGACCCAAGCATCTCCTCTAAGTTAAGAGTGGTGAGATCCTTGGCCTCTTGAATGGCTATCACTTTGGCTTCCCAACTCTTAGGCATGCACCTGAGAATCTTTCTAACCATTTCTGCATTAATATACACTTTGCCAAGAGATTTCAATCCATTAATAATGTTAGTGAATCTAATAGACATTTTAGAAATAGATTCATCATGCTTCATTTTGAAAAGTTCATAATTATAGACAAGCTAATCTTAGATTCCTTGACTTGGTTAGTTCTCTCATGGGTAACATCAAGTCTACCCCATATTTCCTTGGCTGTGTCACAGGTAAAGATCCTATTGAACTCATTGGGGTCAAGAGAACAATAAAGTAGGTTCATAAACTTGGCATTCTTTTATATCTCTATAATGTCAGCATCAGTCTACTCATTTTCAAGCTTAGGGTCAGTTACCTCTCTACCACTTTGGTAGGCCTCCTAGGGCCATTTATGATAACCTTCCATAAGTTATAGTCAACAGTTTAGATGTAAATTTTTATCCTAGCTTTCCAATAATTGTAATTTGTTTCATTGAATAAAGAAAGTCTATTTGTGGACTGGCCTTCAAGTTGAACTGGTCTAATACTGGTTGTCATGGATCCTCTTAGACTGTTAACTCACTAAGCAAGAGACCAAGCTTTGGTACTAATTGTTAATCTTAGGCAACCTAAGAAGGGGTGAATTAGGTTTTAAAACAATAATAATAATTTTAAAAACCATTTGTAAAACCTTTTAATTAGATAAAATAAATATAGCAGTAGATAGCAGCAGTGAAATTTAAAGAGGAAAGTGAGAGAAAATTAAACTAGACACCAAGATTTATAGTGGTTTAGCTTTTTTCAAGGCTACATCTACTCCTCAAGACTCCCCTTGAGAATTTACACTATAACTGAATGCTTCATAGGCGCATTTAGAAGCCATTATAGCTTGAAGAAGTTGCTACAAACACTCTCTGTTTTTCTAAACTCTCTTCAACTCTTCTTTAAGAAATTAGCTTACTCTTTTAAAGGATTAAAAGGGTAACTCACCATTCTTTACAATAAATGTAATTGAGCAATAACTCACAAACACTCACTTACAAGGATTTAACAATAAATAAATAACAAAGTGAGTGATGTATTTGGGCTGGAGAAATTAATGAGCTTTTATAATTAAAAAAGAATTTTGCCTTTCAATGCATTCAATAGAACAGTAATCTAGAAGTTTGAAACTCTAAAATTTACTCCTTATTTAGCCCATTAAATTAATTGACCGTTGGTGGTTAGTAGAGGCAATTAATACTCTAAGAATGTTACCGTTTGAACCATCGACCTTTTCGAAATCCGTCGCAAGTGTTGACAAAAAACTCCTTGGTGTCAACACAAGTTGGTCTTGGCCTTGGTTCTCAGTCAAAAGTGTTAACTCACTACTTCGTTGGTGTTGACCAAACTTTTGTATTTTTTTCACCCACACTGACGTGTGGACTCATGGTATATTTGGTGTCAACCCTTTCATTACTTTAGTTTTTTAGCTGGGACCTTGGTGTCGACTTATATCAGAGTTAGTGTCGACTCAAGGCATCACTGTCTGCTCAGGTGTTGACTCATGTCTTCGTTGGTGTCGACTCATATGAGATACTTTAGCTACTGAAAATTTGGTATCGACACTAATCGTCTTTAGTGTCGACTCAGCCAAACAACTTTAGCTACTGAGATTTTTGTGTCGACACTTCTTACTTTGGTGTCAACTCAACCAGTCAAACTTTGGCTACTGAAAAAATGGTGTCGACACTGATCACTTTGGTGTTGATCCAATTAGTCCGACTTTGGCTATTGAGATTTTAGTGTTGACCCTTGTCTTGTTTGGTGTCGACTCAAACTGCTTATTTTCGGAGGGTTCTTTTCTGTCGACTCATTTGCCCGTTGGTGTCAACACATATGGATCAGTGTTTTAGGGATGTCTTGAAGTCTTACTGTTAACTCATTACTTTGTTGATGTCAACACACTTCGAGTTTCCCAGATGGTGTTTAGGTGTCGACCCCTTCCATCTCTAGTGTCGACACAAAAACACAAAGTCCGAAGGATCACTTGGTGTTGACTCATGTACGTGTTGGTGTCGACACAAATTGATTTTCATCAAGGCGCTAAAGTGTCGACTCATTCGTGCATTGGTGTCGACTCATCGTGCTCATCCATCCTTGACTTGGTGTCGACGCAAGTTGTAACTGGTGTCAACTCAGCTTGGATCCCAGTTCAATACTGGAGATGCTGACACAATCGATCATTGGTGTCGACACAACCTGTTCTTCTAAAATGTCTCAAGCAAAACTGTTAAAGGTGTCAACTCTAAACCATAATGGTGTCGATACAGTTGAGTTTGTCAAGCGTGTTTTGCCTGTAGGTATCAACCTTAAAGCCAATTGGTGTCGACACAAAATGTTCTGATCAAGAACACTAAGTGTCAACCCATTTAGTGCAATGTGTTAGCACAAATGACATAAGGTGTCGACACTACCATTTTAAAAAACATTGAATAAAATATTATTTTAAATCATTTAATTGGAAATGCGAATTAATAAAATCATCAAAATTAATTTAAGATTTTGTGGGGCTAATAATATGATTTGAATTTGTTTAAATGGAATTTTATCTTATCTGTATATGTCATCTTTTATAACTATAAATACAAAGCTCTGTCCATAATCAATAGTGAAGAGAAAATATTCTAAATCTAAATTCGTGAGCAATATATTCAACATTGTATTAGAGCCAAATATGGCATTTAATGTCAGTCCATCATCCTCTTCTTCAGCCATTATGCTTTCTCAATCGACTTCCTCTATTCAACCTATTTCTCTAAAAAATGGTCCTCATTTCATCTCCATCAAGTTGACTTTCAAGAATTTCCTTGTCACACCCCAAACATCCGGATCACGCGAAAACCCACCAAAACACCCATTTAAGAAAATAAGTTTCACATTTGATAATAAAAATGTACAACATTTGGATAAAAGTTCCCACAGTTCAACTCTCATGAACTGAAAACATGCATCTCATACACGAATAAACATATCGTCAAAAGGCGTACAAAACCAGCCTCAATAAGCGTCACATATGTAAGTGCATGTCTCAAAAAGGGAAAATTACAACAAGTCTTCCATCACCTCTGCAACAAGGTCAACTCATCATGCTCACCTGAAAAGGTTTTACAACAAAATCTCACACCGTGAGTCAAAGCCCAATAGAACATAGACAATAAAACTGTAAAGCAGGTTATGCAATTATACACACACGGGCTCAACCACATGAGCCAAAAAGGTTTTCCTTCCAAAATCACAAGTTTTTCATCAGATTATCACGAGTCTCAAAAAGGTTTCATCTCATAAAACACCACGTTTTCCATCCTTCAAACTATGCATATCATCCTAACAGATATCATGCCACAGTTAAGGGAAAGCTGTAAATAAAACAATAAGCTCCACTCAGGCCACACAGCCGAGGAGAAAGATATAATGTAGTCCTATGTACCGACTCTGCCATATCGACAAAGGTAACAACTATAGACTCTCACCCATTACCCTCGACCCATAGGTTTAGTAATGACAAGTTCTATACGGAGTTACAACAATAACGCCATTAACGGAGGCAATCGACTTAGTTTACGGGGTCACACCAGAGGGCGCTAAGCACCCATACAACCACTTAGTTTATGAGACCACAACCCGAGAGCACTAAGCACCCACTAACCTCGTTTATAGGGATTAACCCGAAGGCACGTAGGGACCTACTATGCGCACGTTTCCGGACTTACACCGAGGAGCAATGGAAGCCCAACTCAACACACACACTGTCACAGTACATCTATGGAGAACATTTGAAACATCCACCGTAGCTCAACTACGAAAACCCCGTAAAATGATTTATACCACACATATATAAAAAGAGATCCAATCCATCAAAATGGTGATCTAAAACCATTTCCAACAAAACGTTTAAAAGGTGAGACTCAACGCCGCGAGTTAGCTCTAAACCTCCAAAAAGACGTTTTTCACCAAATTTCACAAAATACCTCATTTTCAAACCTCCTTTTGAAAACTACGGATACCACGTACCCAAAAAATGTATACAACCGAGAAAGAGCATAAAAACCCCACTTTTACCCAAAAACCACGGTTACACATGAAAATAGAATTTGATGCAATTTCTACCCGGTGAAAACACGTATAATTACATAAAACACCCTTATACAGTAGTAGGGTCTAGAATCCTACCTCGGAGAGTCAAGAACTCGACGTCTCAAAACTGAACGG